>SHCU01001316.1:9347-19642 GCA_004307685.1 Ceratina australensis | reverse complement strand
TACAGCTTTACTAGTTGACGCCGAAACTGTGTTTCAAAGATTTGACTTCAAGTACTAATTAAATTGGTGACTTCTTTGTCTTTTTAATTAACGAAATAAAAAGTAACTACATTTCTCAAATTTAATTCCCTTTCTCATTTCAATATTTTTGTAATTGCCAAAAGTTCATTATTCATTTTTATAATAAATGATTAAAAATGAAAGACAGTCTCTATTGGAGCCTGGTTGCATTCTACTCGAACGTGCAATGTGTACAATGAGCATACGTTCTCGTGTTACCTTCTAGGCGTGAGGCCCTCGCAGTCGGAGAGGTCGCTGGGCGTCGCAGGTGGCTCGTCTCTTTCCTCGCTGCTTTGAGCTGACAGCTTGTTCCTGTCCGTGTCCAAGGACTCCGGCCATTGAGTTATATACACGCCCTTTCTCCTTTTGCTGGTATCCCCGCGGTACCTCCTCGTCTTCCCCGACAGCGACGACGCCTCGGAGGGTGCTTCGCTCGCCGCCTCGCTGCCCTCGCTGGCCTGGCTCAATCGCGGCTCCTCAGGCGGGGGTGTAATTATCACTTCGTGCGCTTCTATCCTATTTTCTACAATAATTGTTCTCGGTTCAGTTCACGGGGTGGAACAAGCGAAGCACGAAACTCCTTAACGCATGTAGCATTCTTAGCGACTAGATATCAATTGGTCAAATTAGGCATGTGACGTTCCGGAGATTTGTCCATATTTTTGATAATGTTTATCTATTTTACCGACGGAGTATGAATAGTGCAAAACATATTTTTATTTCTCAGGGCAGAAATAGATATTAAAAATAAGTAATTATGCAAAAGTGTAGGATTTGATAATTTAATTTTCTCTGACAGTATTTAAGATATTTTTTTAAGTATCTGTGAAGAAACTGCTGTCATTATACGTGAAGAGATCACGCGGATTAATCGCGTTCCGAGTGCTCTAGAGAGAAGTGAACGGGCGTGAAGTCATCAATGAAGATGGGCAGAACTTGATGACGCTGAAGTTTCTATTTCGACCCTGGCACCCACCGTTCCGAAAATAGAGCCACGCGAAATAAAGTGGAAACTCGGATGCACCTTTGTACCCGCGTGCTCCTGTCGATGCACCGAAAATAGTCTTTTTTCCGGTGAGATATACGAGAAAAACTGTTTGCCCATTCGATTTCGCGCCCCGTCGCCGCGGGACGCGACCGATTCATAATTCCTGCCAGTCGACGCTTCGATAAACGTGTCAACGGACAACCAATAATTAAGAGCAGCCCGGGTCGTTGAATCCCTCGCGTTTCCCGGACGAAAGCATTTCTCTATTAAGACACACGAATTTGACGCAACGACGCGAGAAGGAAGCGAGGGTGATTATGCGATTCTGGCACCGACCAAGTAATTAAATTAAAATTACAAACTGCGAGCATGACAGACATAGTAATATTGTGCCAATATCATGCCAATTTCCTCTAACGAAATCAGCCAGCTAAACGTTCAAAAAAAAAAATCATCCTGATAACTTCACACAATCCATTCCTATCGAAAAATAATAATTACAAATATAATCAAACTCGAATCTCACCATAAATTTCAATTTAACCTTGAGATCGAGCCTCAAGGTCATCTCAAGGTCAAGTTGGAAAATCATGGCAAAATCTTTTTTTAATTACGTAGAATATTAATCCGACTTTTCCAATTCTAAATAAATTCCTTTTACGTTAATAATATAATTATTCGGTGAAGTCTGAGGTGACTCGCCTTTCTGTACGGTTTCCTCGGTCGACGCGGTTTCGATGAGCGGGAAGCTCGACTCGGCGGTGACGATGTCGATCGGCGGCATGTCAGCTTGCACCAAATCGATTCTTGGCTCGTTGATCTCCGGGATCGGCGGTTCCGGGCTGGTGAGCGCGCTCGAGGTTGCCAAACTGTCGGAACCGTCGCTCCTCGGTCGAATTTCCTCCACATTTCCGGTCTGAGGCACGCCCAGCCCTTCCGCGGAACCGACGGCGCTATCGACGCTCGGCGTCGACGTTCTCGGGCTCTGACGATTCGGACTATTTTGCGGCGTCGAGACAATCGGACTTGTGTCCCCTCGCCTTCGCGGTAACGTGCTCGCGCGGACATCCTTGCTGTCCGCGCGATTCGACGTGACTATCGGCTGCGCCTTCTGCCGATTCACTACAATAAGTTGTTAATAGGCATTAAAGTATCTATATATAATAATTAAAATATATATAATAATTATATATTTATATACAATAATTGAAATATCTATATATAATACTAAATATTAAAATATATAAATATAGAATTATTTTTATCAGTTATTAATCCAAATCAAATATAAGTATAATAATATTTTATAGATATATTACATAAAATAATTAATGAAAACGCATTGTTCTAAGAAAATTTAAGGTACTATCCGATCCTCATGCAATCACAAAGTTTCATATGAAAATCTCACAACGAATTCTTATTTTCTTGTAGGGAAAGAATGGATAGATAAGAAGAGAGAAAGAAAGAATAAATAATAAGAATTAATAATGAATAGGTACGAATCATTCGACGCTTGCAGGTAGGACAGTGGCTATCGTGAGTTGTTAATAGTAATCTAACTTAACCGTGAACGAGTTTTTGCGTTCCGAGGTCGTAGAAACCACGCGAGACTGAGAGAGGAAGTCCTAATTACCTCCTCGTGTCTCAGTTAAATTTGGCAGTATCTCTCAACACAAGAAGGTGGACCATTCCAATAATAACAAACAGACCGTACGAGTGGCAACCGCGACGAAAATCTAAACCGATAGTACGTCGTCCTAGCCGAATTCTGAGAGATTGCTGACTGTTAAGAAACAAATCCTCGCGAGTCCTTTCTTTCATCTATTCGATACAGTACTCATATACATTAAATATTCATAAGAGCTGAACTCTTCACATATAAAATCTGGCCTCGTAACTTGTAGGTTCCAAGTTCTTTTCAGCATGAAAAAAATGTGAATATGAAAATAATAAAAATTATAATTTAATAGTAATAAAAAATAATTAATTACTTTTATTTCATTGATTTTTTTGTTCGAAGCCCACTTAAAATATTATGAATGCCCAAAGTTTATGTCGCATCAAATATAAAGACACACTAATGAACTGAGCACTGTAACTTAACCATTTGCACTCGAGAAGTTCTTCATAATAATTAATAAATTAAAAGTATTATTAATTTTATTTATTTGCCAATTTTTTAATTTAGATATATGTGCATGGATTTGATAATATTTAAATTTAATTCAATCACTACTATATTAATTCCCTACGTAAGAATTATTTTATAAAATAAATGGTGACTGCGAGTCACACTTCGAGTGCACAGGGTTGAAATCCGGAAGGGAACAAATGTTTACTATGATAGACCGACGAATCCCTTTCATAAAGGCAGTAACGCAATTTGGCTAAAATAAATTGAGAATTAAAAATCACAGCACACGGCGATAATTTATCTCCCGCGTAAATGTATGCTGTGCAAATAAACGCGGTCCAAATCTCTGAGGCAAAATTCGCTGTCTAAGGAAACGCAGCAGGTACATGTTACCAATTTGGTTCGAATCTCATATACACTGCGTACCGTAATAAATTTGCTACAAGTTTTCTACAGGGTCACAGGTTGTATCCTCGATCGGCTGTACACGTCCAAGCATCGAGGGAACGTAATTTCGACAATGTCTAAAACCTGGTTCAATACGGAATATCCACTTGTAATTACATCGAGCGTCGCGAATTGTTACGACGAACGTAGCTCAGCCCTTACTGTAATTATCGTCGCGATAATTAAACGTCAAATGAACCGCTATGTAAATTCTCCCTTTGCGGTAAAACACACATCCGTTAATTTAGTTCGCCATCTTCAAGGGGCGAGATGGCTGCTCACGTGCATAAATACGAGCACGAGAAAAATAGTCGGACCCGAGCTCATAAGAATGCAATTACGGCAGCGCGATAAGATTGCCAGCCGGAAAGTACGAGCAATTCGTTTGCACTTTTTTTCCAGTGAAAATTCAGATATCATGTATTCAGTCTGGTCATAAAAATCTAATTATATTATTAATATTAACACTAAACGTATCGGTGCTTTACATATATTTATTTTTACTATAAATGGACAAATGACCCTTTACCAAATTATTGGTAATTTGTAGAAATTCTTAATATCGAAGGAAATAATAATAATCAGATCCAAATAAGCGAAAGAGATAACAATGAGTGTACGATTTTAATGTGAATTTTAAGAGGAGTCATTTGATGTCACTTGGTATGTTTAGTGTTAACAGGTCAAGTTTTTCTTACTAGAAAAATACCACTCTCATAAGAATGGCTTCTCAGTACGAACAAGGGAAAATTCATTTTCTTTTCGAAGAATTTCTACGAATAAAAAAAATTTATCTGCTTGTAAAAAGAATGCAAATTCCATTAAAAAATTGTAGCAACAAGAACTCCTGAACTGACCTAATATTATAATTTTTATAATCATCTTGTTCATTTGATCATACATGAAATTTATTATTATTTAAGGTTGTTACTCTGAAAAATATTTTTTGCTATTGAGAAATTGAGGCTTTCCTTTCTCTATGTTTCATGCGTCCAGTTAATCGCAGCCATAATCAATTTGTGTGTCGTTCCTATTAGACCACTCGTGGTTGGAAGCAACGTGATCGTCAATCTCGTACGCGTAATCACTATGATCGGCTACGTTTCTTTTCATTCAACGATAATCAGCTAAAGGGAAATCTATTATCTTCGCTGTGGCTTTCTACCAATCCCTTTTCCTCCTGTTGCTTCAATACCCACAGAAGGATTTGCTTCGACTCATAGAATACCTGGTTACACATTCTCGTAAAACTTGTCTAGCATGAAATTTATTATAAGAAGCACTACTCGATTTGTTTTACGCTTTCGGCCTTGTTAACCCCTTCACTTACAAATAAAACAGTTTGTACGAATTTCATATAAAATGAATGACGTCTCCCAGACGTCATTGTATGTCAAGGGGTTAAACATTCGGAGATCAATATCCACCTTCGAATATTTTACCTTTCCTAATATTTGGATTGTTGATGCCAGAGAGGAGCGAGATCTAATGCGTTGTGGGAATTAGAAGAAAAATGAATCAAGAGTGAGTCAAATGAACATTTGCACAAGCCACATTTCTGTAACGTATCAATCGGTTCTTCGGATAAATATTTTTCTTAAAGCAGAGTTCCAGTATCTGGCAAAACACCTGAATCATTCTCAATGTTATTTCTTAAAGATGTTCTTTGTCTGTTTTTCATTACTTTTAGTCTGAAAACAAGAACTCCAAGTTCGAATTTAATTAGACGCCCAAACGATATCAGTTACTTTTTTACAGTACCTTGGATGGAAGTAAACATGTTTCGAGTGAATTACGCGCGGACAATGATACAAATTTATCGGTTGCATAGAACGTGTAACAGCAGCATTTGCGCGAGTGCGAACGGAGAAAGGACAAATTACGTCCCGCCCCGATTGGCAATAATTCTCGGCTAACTAGTACAAAACGCGACAGGATTCGCTTAAATAATTATTCACGCGAGACAATACGCTTATTTAGGCCAGGGACACAAATTGCATTATCTTTAAGGTCGTTCGTGATACAAACGCAGCGATTCTCTAATACCTCTCTTACTCCGAACTGTAGAATTAAAATCAAGCAATTTCCGTTCGATTAATAAATTCTACAAAAGTGTACTTAAAATAATGAAAAATTATGGTCATAGAGATTTCCATTTATTCTTTGGAATATGTAAATTCGAATATTACTTCCCCTTATTTTTATTTCCGTTCGTAACGATAAATAAATTCTGCAAAAATATACTTAAAATAATGAAAAATTATAGTTATAGTTATTTTCATTTATTCTTTAGCATATGTAACTTCGAATAGTACTTCCTCCTGTTTTTAGTCCTTTATTACGAAATCGAAATTATCTCTATTCACGGTCTATATGTTATATTCAATCAGTACACAATTGATGTATCCTGGGAATTAAGAACATCTCTTTACACACGTGAAATTTAGGAAGCAGGAAGGTACAAGGAAGAAGAAAACGTATTTACTTCCCTTGTTCTAGTCCCTCATAGTTACGAGTAACAAACATTTTTTTAAGAAAATCATGAACAAACGTAAAAATAAAATAATTTTGAGTGCAACTTCTACTTGACAGTTCGATAGTAGGCAATTGACAGGAAGGGATTTTTTACGTTAACTAACAGAAGTGTCGCGTATTCCGTTACTTTCACGAATTTAGATTGTTCCTATCCTCAGTTATACAAACCGACACCTACATGTATGTAATAATAGACATAATGGGTAGTGTTTATTTGGCGAATCGCCATGCCGCCGAAGTCTGCATTTTCGCAGCGGCTTCCAAGCTCGCTGGCCAATATTTACAAGTACACAATCGGCCATGTACAAATCAAATAATTAATTGACAATGTTTATCCCGTTGAATTTCCGCGTTCGCGGAGTGACGATCTCGAGATTATTTATCGCGTCTCCAAACGGCCTGTTATCATATCCCGTTATATAATTCGTCCATTATTTTCCCACTGTGAGTATAAAATATTCAACGTATAAACTAATTCATTAATATGTGATTAAAAAAATATATTTAATACGTTATAAATAGAACGATTGCGTATGATCGTGTTGACGCGAGCAATATGTTTCTCTCGAGAGCAGTAATGCCTCGGCGCAGGAGTAAAGTAGAACCTTTTACGGGGAGTGACTAGTAGAACCAGTTCCGAGCAGGTGAAGACCCGAAAAGATAAACACGGAAACAAAGTACAATGAATGCTTTGGAGTAACTGTTCTTACGGTCGAGCCCGCTCCTACTGCTACACCCATTCAAATACCTCTCGTAGATTCAACCGCTTCGTTTACGATCATTTGTAACCGAGGCAATATGATAACCGCGAGAAAAAACCGCAGACCTATCGTAATTAGAAGCTAATGATCATTTGCGATGCAGCTTCCTTATTGCGATCTCCCCGGTAAGTAGCATACAGCTAAATGGTTCCCTGCCTTTTTTCTAATGTATCATCACGCATCACGGGTGTGTGCTGAATACTTCAGGATTGATTAACAAATCAATTCGAGTCACGCTCTTTAATCATGGATGTTAGAATTAAGGTAAGTTCCGTTTAATGAAGATTAAAGAGAGAATGGTGTCAGAATTTGGAGATTTTGTACAATAATAATTAACCCTTTGCACTCGAGAAATTTTTCCACGATTAGTGAATTTCATACTTTTATATCTTTCTTGCATATCTTAAAAAAAGGAGTTTTGTACAGTTGCTCTATATGATAGTATTTTATTATGGTTATTATTATGTAAAATTGGTATTAATTTTTCATTCTGTTTAATTTAACATAAATATTATAACTATTAAATTTTTTTTAAATAAAATGATGACTGTGAGTCACTTCTCAAAGGGTTAATAACACTAGGAAAATATTTTATCAATGATAATAAAATCTGCATTCTTATATTAAAATATTTTTGTGCCACAATAATTTTCATGTAAAATCGATGCTTTTTTCTAATGTATCATCACACATCGCGTGTATGTACTGAATACTTCAGGACTGATTAACAAATCAATTCAAGTAACGCTCTTTAATCATAGGTGCTAAAATTAAGATAAGTTCATTTGAATGAAAATTAAAGAAGGAATGATGTCAAAATATTGAGATTTTTTACAATAATAATTAACAACACTAGGAAAATATTTTATCAATAATAATAAAATCTTCATTCCTATATTAACCCTTTGCACTCGAGGGGTGATTCTCGGTTACCATTTATTGCTTCAATTTATTATAATATATACCAATTTAAAGAAAATATTAATAATTTTAATACATTAATTTGCAAGTGAGAAATTTATGAAATGTTTGGGGAGACGTTCTTCGAGTACGAAGGGTTAAAATATTTTTACGCCGCAATAATTTTCACGTAAAATCGACGAAAATATCGATTACCTTGATTGAAGTCCACCTGACCGAAGGAAGCGCTCCGGAACGGTGCACCGGCTTTATGGAACGTAAGAAGAGGACCCCTGGGCTCCAATCTGGTGATCGCATCTCTAGCCTCACCCTCGTTGCCCGAGGAAGCCGCGTTCAGATTGTCACACAAGTCGTCCACGCACGTACCACTGTCCACTACCGAATCACTGTACTGCCTCAGGTGTCTCGCCGCGTTCACACTGGCGTTCAGCTCATTTTTTATCTCACTTACGTCACCACTGTTCCTATCGTACTGCCTCGCCGAGCGACTCGAGGACCTCCTCGAGTCGTTGTAGCACGGCTTCCTGCACGCGTCGTTGCTCGACTCACTGTAACACTCATCACCGACACTGTCACTACGCCCGATCGTTCTCAGCTGATGTTGCTGCTGGTTGCTGCTCGGTCCATGCCCGGAGCCCTCGCTGTACGTGTAACTTCGGCAGGACGGGCGACTGTCACGGCCGCATGCTTGATTGGTTACCTGGAAAACGTTCAATATTTCTAAAAAATATCACGAATTTATTCAAAAAATAATATTCTCATTTTTAATAAAACTCAAGTGCTGATATAGATTCACTAACCCTTTGCACTCGAAGAATTTTTCTACACGTATCTCATGAATTTCTTACATGCTAATTAATGCATTAAAATTATTCATAATTTTTTCGTTCGATATTTTCTAAATTAACACTTCATCGACCAGTCGTCTTTTAGGCTGCCATTTACTAAGTACCGGTTCACTAATTCTTAATCCTTTGTGCTTATTCCTTTTGTTCAAAGGAATGTAATTTTATTAATATTTATACTTTACGTTTCATTTATTTTATATAATAAAGGGCCTTAGGAACTAACACACATAAAATAAATTCAAGGTAATAGTAATCCAATTTTTCAATAATTTAATAATTCGATAGCCAAAAACCTATTAATAGGCTATCGGTCGATAAAGTGTTAATGTATATATGAATTTTATAATAATCAAGTTTAATTCAATCAATAATATATTGAAGCAGTGATTATTTACGTATATAATAATTGTTTTATAAAACAGATGGTGCCTGAGAGTTACCTTTAAAGGGTTAAATTTTATTGTATTAATAATGAAGGGTGTAGTTATTTACCTGAGGATTATTTTGCGGTGATGGTTGATAGCCACTCGGAGGTGGGGACGATGCTTGTACCCTTGAGGGTCTTCGAGGTGGTGGCACCGGTGCTGGACCTTTCAGTTTTTCAGTGAGCTCTCGAAGGCGCTCGGCCTTTTCGCTCCGGGGGCCGGAAGAGGACTTCTTGCCGCTTCCTCCTCCGCCCCCGCTCCACCGGAACCTGTGCAATCGGTCCACCGCTATCACTGCTGGTTCCTATAGAAAATTATTACACTTACAACTTCGCGACCACGATCGAAACGTATTTATATTTTCTATAGGCGAGATTCTCGCGCTACGTTTCCGGCCAGAATTCCTTCTTCTCTCGCGAGTTTTTTAAGATCGTACACTTGTAACCAGACCAATTTTTGGATCGACCGTGATGCGCAACGTACGCTGCCTCGAGGGAAAAGACAGATGACGACTAAAATAGAATATCGTTCTTCGACTAGACACCTACGTATCGTACATACAAGTTTTCGGTTCTCCACAGTCATTACGATCGAGTTTTCCCTTTCTTCAGTTTGTAATCTAAAATCGACTCTATCAGATTGTTCGAACTAATCTAAGAATTTAATTTTAGCATTTTTCAGAGACGAATCGAGGGAACTGAGATAATTTCAGTATTATCAAATCTGTCTCTCGCTACCGTTATATTTTTAGACGATCCATCTTATAGAAAACACATCTAGCAGAGAGACGCGTAGACCGAAGAGAAATGATAATCAACCTTCGGGACCTCTTAATTCGAGTCTCATCTAAATATACAGCCATTAAAAATACTGCATCTCAGCCACTTGTAAGTCACCTCTCGAGCTTTGACACAAAGCGTCCTCCCGGGTCGAAGACACTTCGTCCCAAATTCCTACGAACCAGCTCACTCTTACGAAATCACAACAGTTTTTCTACGGCCTCCGAACTCCGTTCACCGATCACCAAAAATATCTTCCAGAAACAGCTCCGATCGCACGCGACTCCGATCGAAATCTGTCACCGATTAATTCCCGCTCCGTTACACGACGCCCGACGATGGAAACGATCGATCGACGACCCGAAGAGACTCAAACACCAATCATAAAAAAAAA
>SHCU01001315.1:8372-23962 GCA_004307685.1 Ceratina australensis | reverse complement strand
TCGTATCCGTGTGCTCCGAGCCCGGCTGAACTTCGATCAGTAGAAAAAGTAGGTATAACGTCAGTCCGTCGCTCTTGCTCCTGTTCAACTTAAATCGGAGAGAAAATGAGAATTTTCCTACAATTCGCTACGTTTGGTAACACGTCGATCGATGTAAAAAAGTTAATCAAAAATATTTAAACGAAGATTAAAAGCTTTAATTCTTTGTTTCTCCCATTACGTTCCTTATCTGAGTATAAAGAGTATATACATAATATAATATAACAAAACGAGTTACCAGTTATCAATTATTTTAGGTGAAACATAATTCCAATAAATAATTTTTTACGAGAAGAAAATTACTTGAATTACTCGCATTGTGGTATATTCAATAGCAATGATTAAGTATCACTATTATCTCATTTATTGTTGAAATTCACTGATACAGTTAGACGACCTGCGGGACTTGGTACGCGGTCCGCAAACGGAAATACAGAGGCTGATGCTAGAGGCAGTGATCGTGATCGAAGTTCACGCACGCGACGTTACGTACAAGCTCCTCGAGGAGAAGGTCTCGAACGTGAATGACTTCGATTGGATCTCGCAGCTGCGTTATTACTGGGTGGATGACAGTGAATTAAAAGTACGAGCAGTGAACGCTGAATTCCCATATGGGTACGCATTACGCATGCTAATCAATTCTTGCTATTAGGCACACGAATAAGTTTCCTTCAATTACTGACAATGAGATGTTGTTACCACTATTGTGTAGTTCGTAATGGGTTTTCTCAATATGCGGTTACTATGATTAAAGCTACGAGTATTTGGGGAATACTGGGAGGCTAGTGATTACGCCGTTAACCGATCGCTGTTATCTGACACTGACCGGCGCTCTACACTTAAAATTCGGCGGTGCGCCAGCAGGTCCCGCAGGAACGGGTAAAACGGAAACAACCAAGGATCTCGCTAAAGCATTTGCCATACAATGCGTCGTATTCAATTGTTCTGATCAACTGGACTTTATGTCAATGGGAAAATTCTTCAAAGGCCTCGCCAGGTAACATTTATCATCGATCTCCTGCAATTGATTGACATTGTTTTATTTAATAGTGACAGAGCGTATACCTTAGGTATCAATAATTTAAAACAAGTAGTCTTTCCTCTTCCATAATTGTATTATATGCATACATATGTGTAATTACAGTACATTATACATATATTTCAAGAGATTCGTTCATTAAATACTTGGCAGAAAATATGTAAACAATGTGCATAGTATATGATAAATAACAAATATGTTATAAATATAAAAGAAGCTTCAATAACAATTTTCATACTATTTCCTCAAATATTAATTATAAATTTAATTAGAGTAAAATCATTTTGCTCATCAATGTGCTCACAGTGTGCATTGTTTTAATTGCTGATTTAGTTTTTTGTTTTAGCACCTATCTATGAATAATAATTTGTTATTTTTTTATCTCTTTGTTTCAAACGTCAGCGCTGGGGCATGGGCTTGTTTCGACGAATTTAACCGAATAGACATCGAAGTGCTGTCTGTGATTGCACAACAAATAACGACGATTCAGCAGGCACAACAGATGCGCGTTGACAAGTAAGTATTACGTGCTACACGTACAGAGTACACTAATGAGAATGAGATTATGAAGTGATTGATTACTCTTTTGTTCCATTAGAAGATATTCTATATCAACTTTTACTTGATGAAGCAATTGTTTTATATGAGATCTTCTAATAGCTTCAGGAGATATATTTTTTAATTAATTAATTAACATACGCTCCTCATTAATTCACCCCGTACTATATGTATTCACACGGTATAATAGATAATCTATAGTATGCACATACAAATTAATATAAAAATTAAATACATTTAAAACAAATTATTTCTCTAATTCGATACTCCTCTATATTTAGCTTAATAACAAATGATGAATTCTCTCTTTGTTAGCTGGTAATTATGTTATTATGGAACGTGGGTATCAGACCTCGTTTTTATATTGAAATTCTGCGCACACTTTTTTATTAAATCCTGCGCCCGGAAAGTAGATTAAAATTATGAATTCACTTTAATAACGTTAAAGGGAAAGTAGTAAGCGTAAGGTATTCATCAACAGCGAGGCTGGGAACTTCAATAAGGAATGTTAAAAACTGATAGCAATGGGCTTAATCTGCAATGCGATAAAAATATTTATATGATGAATTTATGAATTCATTTTACGATTATTCTTGTAAAAAAAAATTTCTTCAATAATACAGTTCCATTCATTGCGCGAATTATTACGACGCAGATTTGTGTTCGAGGGAGATGAGATCGTTCTGAAACCAGCGTGCTCCGTGTTTATCACTATGAATCCTGGCTATGCGGGCCGTACAGAATTACCGGACAATCTGAAGGCCTTGTTTCGTCCGGTTGCCATGATGGTACCGGACTACGCATTGATCGCGGAAATATCGTTATTCTCGTATGGTTTCAGTGATGCGAAAGCTCTCGCGGGGAAAATAACGACCACATTCAAGCTGAGCTCGGAACAATTGAGCACACAGGTTCGTGATCGACACATTAACGCGAATCAATGAAAATTATCGGCTAATATAAATAGCAAGATATGAATGAAATAAGCTTTCTAGGCTTTTACTGTAGGGCATTAAGCAAGATACAATCGTTGATGGATAAATACGATGTTTATTCATTCGACGGTTGTACTTGTATGAGTATACGTACTTGTATTTTCTGGCAGATTAAGATTATATTTCACGTTCAATTTGTTACGTACAAAGAAACTCTTGATACGTTTAAATTGTTTTGATAATGAATTGTGAAAAGCTCATTTTGCTCAGGATCATTACGATTTTGGAATGCGAGCGGTGAAAACCGTGATCGCGGTGGCTGGAAACTTAAAACGAGAACAAAAAGATTTGAACGAGCAACAAATTTGTTTACGGGCTCTCAGAGATGTGAACGTACCGAAATTTTTAAAAGATGACTTGACGCTTTTCAATGGTTAGTAAACATGTTAAAATATAAATACATTCACTTACTCTAGAGCCAGTTCCTCCTACGTAGCTCTTTCACAAGGGTGCTACAAAAGGGAAATGCAATCTCTGAATTCATTACCTCTATTAGGTATCGTGTCTGATTTATTTCCACGATTAGAAGAGAAACAGGTGGATTATGGGATTCTGGAGGCAGAAATTCGTGCGTCCATTGACAGGATGAATCTGGAGAAGATTAACGGTATGAATTAGATTATTTTAAATTGTATGCAAGATCTCACGAGAGATCATTTTCTTTCATTTAAGTTTATATTAAGCTGCTTCATTCAAGTGAATAGCTATTTGCCATCACATACAACGACAAAGAGTTATACGAACTCGTTTATAATCATATAACACGTGCAGTACTCTGATGTCCCGCACCATATTTATTTAACATTGCTTATGGAAGCATTATTACATCTGACCACTGTTGATCACAACAATTTATATATGATTTTGGGTAATTTGAGGAAATTCCAGTGCTATTAACGAATAGTCTAAAATCGCAATTTCCGTTTATTCGGACAATTTTCACAGGAGAATAATAAGTAAGTATACCTGAAAGAGTTAGTATCTCGTGAATTAATTCAAATCGTAAAAGGGAGCTCAACAGTTAAGAGAGAATGAAACACTCAACGTAGATTATTCTAATAATGATCTGGGTTGTAATGAGGCAAGTCAGAGTTAAATAAGGTGCTTAATCTTATCGTTAATTGCAATTCGCGAACAAAAAGAGAGCCAAGCGGAAGGGGCATTATGACTGACAATTTCCTCAAGGTAATAGGACAATGAAAATTCACCCCTTTGATTGCAGAGTTCGTGAAGAAAGTTATTCAATTGTACGAGACCACGGTGGTGCGGCATGGATTAATGCTCGTCGGGCCAACTGGGTCAGCGAAGACGAAGGTAAGTGATTTTATATTATAAAAAACGTATTCACCTCCATGTTCATAATCCCGTGTAAGAAATCTCGAGTAATTGGATCGCGAATCGAGTGATGAGATATTTTTACTAATGCGTGAGTACTTGCTGCACTCCAAATACTTTTTTTTATAGATGATAATAAGGAATTGCCAATGATTTTTAAATATCTTCTTATCGTACTGCAATTCGTATAGTTTCAATTAATATCAATTCATCAGCAAAGTTTTTATTAGAAATTATATTAGTAATAAATATTCATGATGTGCCCTAAAACTTACAAACGAAAATATGTATAGTCATATCCTCCACATAATTAACAGAATTTCGCAATTTCTACGCACACTAAGCTTTAAAAAGAAGATTGGATTACAGTTCGTTAAAATCAGAGGAACCATTGAAATTGAAATCAACAAATTTCGCTTAGATCTCGCACGTACCGGCCTTTTCTGTGGGTGTGCACGTGCGTAAATAAACGAGTGTATTCTGTTGCGAGAAAATAACGAACTACCCTCTCTTAATATTGTTTCCCAACGAGTTAAAAAAGAAAATCGACAATCAGTTGGGAAACAATTTGAACTTCCATAGAACGTGCGATGGACGTGATACGACGAATCAAATAAACTCTTTGTCTGTAATTAGAAATAGAATCATAATTCCATGATTGAACAAGACTGCAGCTTTTATACATTAATATAGCGTAGAACAAAGACTATTAAAAATATTAATAACAGGATCAAAATAATATTTCGATGTATACTTTATTTCGTTGTGGTAAAGCCAATGGATATTACTTCAAAAACTTATGTTAGTTGCGATAAGCTATTAGGTCACCTAAGTTAACAAACATTATCACGTAAACATCCCGCTGTCCTATGGGAATCCGCGATCAGATTGGATTACTAACTTGATATTACGCGGGGACAGTTTCCAGAAAACAAAGTGGAATTACTCGTTAATCATTGAGTTAACATTCTTCCATATTCTGGTGTAGAAAATATAGTATTCTTTATCGTATAGGAAGCGTATAAAGCTGTTTTATCTCTGAACAATTGTTTATCGCCAACGGAACGATAATAACGTGTAGGTACACATAGTTGGTAGGGTGATAGGATTATCAAGGAAAGCCACCCTGCACCTAATATTCGTTATCGATAACGGACTCGTTCGACAGTCAAGTTACATTATATGATACGATACTGTTCTTCGTTGATATTTTGCTGATACAACGAAGAACACGTTTCTCCACTCGAAATTCCTATCCGTTGTACCTAAATGCATTTATACGTATACTCGTAACTGTGAACAGCTACATAATAGTCCTGCGCTATTTTCAAATGAAACTGAATAAAACACTATGATTTGCTATCAAATTTCATACGTTTTCGTATCATTTCGAATTATTCACTGGCTTGACCTATTTTCTACGTGAGATAATTAAACCCTGCCAAATTAAGGTATGCAAATTCATAATGGACAACGTAACTCAACACGATACGTTCTATAACTCCCTTTTGCTAAATTGATTAAGTGATATACCGAAATTACTCGTTATCAGTAAGTTGTCAATCAAATGATCGATCATTTCTGGACAATTAGATTTTTATTACATTAATTTATTATGATCAACCGTTACGATGGTTTTGATTATTTGAAATTATTTGCTTCTAAAGAGAGATTTTCGAGTCATCAGATCTCTCTCTTTGGAAAAAGGGAAAATTAGGTCTGACGTGATGAAGTTTTTTGAATTAAATGATGTAGTCTTATATATTACACAATTTTATTTGACGCAAATCGGCTTCTGTAACAAAGTTTTGTCCACTTTTGTAAATTCTCATCTTCCGAAGGTGACACGCGACGCATATTACAGGTAGTACAATATCACGCACATGTATCACATACGAGAAAAAGAATACATTTTTAGATATTTCCACTTTAAACGGGCTTCATTTCCCGAACGTGCTAGTCTATGTTTACTATTAATTATAATTTTACTGAAATATACGTGTTTGTTATCTATAGCAAAACAAACACGTTCAACTGTTGATCCTATGCAAATATTAAGAGCTGACTAATTATGCTCATGCATTTAAATATAAATGACGCTGCTACTCAATAATTATTGATAAATATGCAATAATGTGGAAGTTTATTAAGATCTGAAATATCATTTTTAAGACTGTAAGAAAATTACTTCAGAACACGCACTTATGTAGTAATTCTATTGAACAGATTACATGATAAAAACTTGAGAGACTGCAGTTAATTATAATGAAAAAAGTTTTGATAAATTTTACTTGAGAGACATATAAATCATTAATTATTATTTATACAAGATGATCAAAGTTCAAATTGCATTTTCGATGCTCAATATATAATACATACAATTTGCATGCATGTAGTTTCTCATCGCAAAATGTATTTAAAATCATCTCCGATATTTTACTTTCAGCTCGTTTAACAAGGAATCTCCTAATCGAATTCTGTGACAGGAGTTCTAATAACTGATTCAAATATGCAATTATATATCATAAACGTATGTGCAATTTAACCATTTAGTATTCATAAATCTCTCCGAGTTATGTCGTAGTTGATTTTCGTTGAAACACTTTAAAATACAACGTTGTATTACATGGACGAATCTGTGTCAGATGTTATCATCATACAAATATTAACTATAACTTTTAATTATTATGTATTAAAATCGATTAGTTTATAATTCCGAGCGCTTTGTAACATCATTTATAACCGATTTCTTTGAGTACTTTAAAAGTTCATCACAAGCAGTTGCTTTTAGCACAAGTAGATTCTGTCTCTATTAATACAACAGTGGACAATCTATTTCTTATTAAAAATTGTGTTCAAATTCAACGTGTTACTTTGAGGACTTTTTGGCTGTAGGGCGGTCGACAGTTAATAATACTACAGCGAAAATGCTTCTACTGGATACGTCTGTACACAAATAGGTTTATGATTATCTCAAAAACTGTGAAGGATCCACAATTGAAATTTACTCCCTCTTTCCTCCTCTGTCCCTTCCAAAAATCTCAATTCACAAGATTCTTTACGTAAAACTGGTATGTAAGAGAGCTTATTGAATTCTTGTATTTCAGCAAGTACTAATTTATTCTTTTAGCACATTTAAGTACGATTAATAAATAGTACATTATTTTAAATGACAATTAATTTACCTCGTATATACACGCAGATATATGTGTATGTGTAGATATAAATATACATATACTATATACATACGTATTTTCAAATAATATATTTATACGTAATTACTTTTTTTACGAAAATTGCAAACTGATCTGTCTAAACGAGACAGTGCATAATAAATGTTTATAACTATATCTTCGCTAACTTACTGTTAGTTAGGTTCATCATTTTGTCTTTTTATAGCGTATCAAATAATTGCTAATGTGAATCGTGGCTTATTAGCTGATTTTTAATTGTCAAGTTGCAAACTGAGGGCACAAAACAATAATGTTGTCACGTGCAATGGCCGACTTTCCTCTGGCGAGGTGCGATCAAAAATTCAATAAATATTCATTGACGAAAGCCCGATACCGGGTACTCTATTTGCTTACCGCCTTGTTTGAACATACAGTGCATTTCGTTTCCAAAATTGTAGTTCACNTATTAGCTGATTTTTAATTGTCAAGTTGCAAACGGAGGGCACAAAACAATAATGTTGTCACGTGCAATGGCCGACTTTCCTCTGGCGAGGAGCGATCAAAAATTCAATAAATATTCATTGACGAAAGCCCGCTACCGGGNGTTAGGTTCATCATTTTGTCTTTTTATAGCGTATCAAATAATTGCTAATGTGAATCGTGGCTTATTAGCTGATTTTTAATTGTCAAGTTGCAAACTGAGGGCACAAAACAATAATGTTGTCACGTGCAATAGCCGACTTTCCTCTGGCGAGGAGCGATCAAAAATTCAATAAATATTCATTGACGAAAGCCCGATACCGGGTACTCTATTTGCTTACCGCCTTGTTTGAACATACAGTGCATTTCGTTTCCAAAATTGTAGTTCACGCCAAAATCGATTCATATGTACATACATTTAAGCAAACTTTGATTCAGTACTTATTTATTACGTTCAGTCAGGGTGTTCATGTCAGAACACATTTACTAAATGCCGCAAGTTATCGACGTAATCAAATGCATCGAGTACACCGATTACATCGATAGTTCTCCGCCGGTTTGTGGTTGATAATTCATAATTTTATCTGTCAGTGTCCAAACCATCCACAATCAATCATATTGTATAAAGGCATTACAAATTTTGAATATCCACTCGATTGCATTGACAATTATCATCTTAAAAGTTCTTTTGTCAATCCACATTTTCATTTTAAATACATATTTATGACTGAAATATGTACGTTGCATGATAATAAAAAAGAGTTACAATTTTTAGTGCAAAAATTGATTACATTTAATGTATAATGCCAATCTCTATTTGTTTTTCTACTTGCTTAATCCTATTTTTTAATCGCAATAAGTAAATTTCAGCAACGACGACACTAGATTTTTGAATTTAAATATTCGCTTAAATAATTATTCAACACCTCCAAACTTTCTATAAAATAAATCGTTGGATTCATAATACGTGGCCACTTTGGTTTAGAGGAATATCAATTTAAATATTAACGCTATCAAATCACTTCCTGAAACTTTCACAAATTGGAATAATCGAAAAATGTTTTATGCTACAACCTCAGATCATCGATTATATTTTTGCTGACTCTGATCCATATTTCATGCAATATTTTAACTTTATCAAAATGTAGTAAACATTTGCTTAAAAGTTCGTTAGTGTTGGTGAAACAATGAATCGTACAATAATACTGTACTTCATAAAATAATATCATAGTACCTTCTATGATCAGCGGGGTCTTTAAAGTAATATAATGTTTTATGTAATTCAAACATAAATGCAACAATGATATAAATATAAGAAAATCTTAGAAAAAAGGAAAATTATTTTAAGCTTATGGATGAATAAACGCTTAATTTTTACAGTTTAATTATCTAAAATCACTTCTGAAATATACACGAAATATATTAATATCAACCATTAGGGAAGAAATATAGAAAGGAAACGATGTTGATGAAAATATGGTCGCTATAATGATCGTTTCAAGATAATACTTGCTCGCTAAAGACGTATTCAATACTTATAATACACATACAGTATGCGGTAGATATAGCTTCCACATC
Organism: Ceratina australensis; assembly: GCA_004307685.1. Classification (NCBI taxonomy): domain Eukaryota; kingdom Metazoa; phylum Arthropoda; class Insecta; order Hymenoptera; family Apidae; genus Ceratina; species Ceratina australensis. The sequence continues at coordinate 14,765 of SHCU01001315.1, read as the reverse complement.
TCGAAAGATGGGCTCCCCAAGGCAGGATCTATATCTGCCGCACCCTGTACACCTACGTGTAGAACTTACCGCGTCGTTGGAACAAATTCACGACTCACTACAGAGTTTCCACTTATATGAATATGTATACACAAATTATCGTCACCTAATTGAAGACGACGACGCTACGTAATAGTACTTTCCCTTTATTTTCACTATCGGAATCGATGAATCGAATTTAACTCACAGACTTACAGGACTACGTACAGCGGTCCTGTTTCGAGTCAATCGAAACCGTCGCAATAACACCTATATGTACCTCTGAGGATTGCAGTGATACCTGGTCATACTCTTCAACACTTTTCGCAGCAATTGTTGGAGACAATTCCGGAACGTGATCCCGCACATTGCATACAGCAGGAAATTAATGCTGAAGTTAGTGTAGTATAACAGCATAAAGAATTGCTGCAAGCACCAGAGCAGATCGGGTAGAATCGTGTTCTTACGCGCCAGAGTAAAGAAGAACACGCATAGTCGAATCACGTAACTAGAAAAATCAAATATTTCTTTCTTACTGTCCTGGCGAGAAAAGAGAAAGCTCGCTTTACAAAAATAATGTTTTTATATCTCTAAACTAAATTTTTTTTCGTATACAGAGTGTGAGATAGTCCAATTGTAAGAACAAGTATTTTCGTGTCTTCAAGTAGTTTCCGGGAAATAAGTATTTCAAACAAGAACTCTACCTTGAAGTATATTATGTCTATATACGTATAGAAAGTCATCTTAATTAAAACTGACTCTACTAATTGGCAGACTAAAAATATAATAGCAATTTAAAAATTAGTTGCTTGATATTCATAAAAAATGAAGTTAAATAATTCATGTGCATAGCGAGATAAGTTTTATTGTTAGAAAGGGGCACGTGGTGAGATAACATTTTGTTGATTTTACTCGACACGCCGTTTACAAGAAAATCAAATTTAACTGTTGTCAAATGCACCAGTAATTAATTAACCATTAATAGTATACAGAATGCAATATACCATGTAATGTGTAATACTATAAATAGTATAACATAAATGACTACCTTCGATGTGGAACTATGTCAAATGTGATTGATAGGCCGAGCTACATGTTTAGATATTAACTCTCACGAAATTGACGTTCGTTAACGCCTGAATAAGTGGATACCTAGTTATTTGTATTTTCAATATTAGAACTCACAGAATCTCGAATAAATCTTCGTTCGTACTTATTCAAATTGTTGAATGAAATCAATAGAGAATGTAGAACATATCGATGACATGACAACTTAATAAGAACACTATATAATTGTTTAATATAACTTCATTTTAATAAAAAAACACTAGGAGGAATAGGTATAGTGCAGGATAATATAGAGTTTCAATAAAATATACTAAAGTGGAAATACATATGTAGAAGAACGAGTGTATGTACGTCCTTGAAATGTGAGTGATTAAAATGATGGCATGTTATAGATAGGTCTTTACAAATCGAATCCGTTTCATAATTCACTAACTAATGAGGCTGAAATGTTATATAGCATGATCTGAATTACGCAGTTCAAGTTAGTTAAAAAATAAGCATTTACACATATAAGGGAAAGGTAGAAAAATATACATGTCTAAATTTTTTACATGCTAACAAATATACAAGTATCTATTCATGCTTTTTACTATAACGTGTGATTTCAATTAATAGAGTTATACTTGCTGCTTTTCATTTATTTTCCTGTTTCGAGAAACTATTTCATTCGATACTAAGAAAATTATTTATATCGAATTATGGATAGTTTTACTTCCAAGAATCACGATGAAGCAACTTGCTACAGATGCATGAACGCATTCCATATTCAATTAAATTGTTATATACGTTTCTAGTGAAAATGTAATTCTAAGAAGAAACGGGTGCAATAACGCGGATTTCGTGGAAAACTAATCTAATAGATGCAATTTTTTTTGTTCAAAGCACTGTCATGGTTGTTAACGAGTATTTGGTAGTTACATTCATATAGTAGATACTTAAATAATTTCACTGTAAATAAAGTTTCAGACAATCTACGCACGTATTAAGTAGATAAAATTAGGGTGTACATAAAATTGTAAAATTTATAAAAGTAAGCAATAGTACCGAATATTGATCGCATACCTGGGTAAATTGAGGAGAATAAAGACTGTGCTGATCAGCAGCAACATTTTCGTGATGCTCTGTTGATTCCTCGTAGACGCGATATTTCTTGAGGACGATCTAATATCTACAACAGAAAAAGAAAACCACCCATGATGCAAATTATCTTATCAAAGAAAGAAATATGAAAAAAGTTTAAATAGAAAAGTACATTAAAAAATGTTTTGATGATCAATTAGAAAATCATAACAGAACTCTTTTTAAGAAAGAAGTGGAAGACGATAGTGTTTCTAAGTAGTAGACTACCAACGTGCCGACTGACTGATACTCCGAATATGCTTTCCAAAATAGTTTTTCGCTTTGCGGAGATACGTGTATAAAACATTTCTGCTTTCTCGACGTTTGGCTAGGCATATCAGAATTCAAACTCGAATTCTCGTATACCGGTAATTTATTGCACCCACGGCGTTTATTGACTTACTGACAGCTCATTAGCCCTAAGAAACGTTATACCGTTTTGATTAGCATATCGTATTCAACGAAAATTACCGATAATTATCAAGGCTGTAGAACGCTCTTTAAACTTCGAATTAAATCTTCAAATGTCTGTACCGTAGGCGGATATAGTAACATGTGCTTACGGCTCAGCAACGAACATCGAGAGGAAACATCGAGAGGATTTAGAATTTACAGTGATCTAACAATTCAATGCAACATCGTAATTAATATGGCATAGACTGTTGTCGATGAGCAACCTAATCTAACGACTAATCACGTTATAAATTCATTGTTGTATTGTTACATACATGTCCCTTATGCATTCTGGAATCTCCGAAGTCAATAACGTATACGTCCCCGCATAGGTGAACCGCGCTTTGAGGCGAGCCTGGAGCGTTCTATAAAATGCTCATATATGCTCGCTCCCTGCTCCGAGGAACGAGCTCATTTGCGTATAAAAGGGCGCTCTACTCTAACCCCTTGAGATTAGCCCGATTTTTAAATCTTAACTCGCCCGAGGCTCTGTTCTACTTTATTGAGAAATTCGAGTAAATTTCGACACTTGTAACTTTCGTGTGAATTTTGATCAACAGTCTCCGCGGTTTAAATTGAAAATAATTCTCTTAATGTCAAGAGTTGACTAGATCTCTACATACTATAAAGTCTATATTATCTAGCTGCCGGGGCTAACAAGCTGTCCCGTAAGAACCTTGCACTCGTCCTTGGAAAGTTCTAAAACGACTCTCGATCATCGGCACGGTTACCTCGTAACAGTAAACTCTCAAAAACTAAATACTACAGGGTTACTGTAAATAATTCGTTTTATGTGAATTCATTGTCACGATAGTATAATATTTTCAATTATTCAGGATAAATTGGAATTAATGTAGACAGATTTCCAATCAAGAGACTTTAATGTATATTGATGGTATGAATATGAGTTCCAATTTTAATTTGATGATCAAGCTGAAAGGAATTTATTGAATCGATCAATTTAGTTGTGTCACTCAGGTCCAAAGATAACATCGGCGAAATATTTGACTCTGACCGCTATCGATATAGCGGCTCTTGGATTTTCGAGTATCTCCTCAATGTACGCGCTACTTTTCACAAGGGACGTTGATCGATAGCTGTAATTTCTCTTGTCAGATTGTTTGATAGCAGTGTACTTTCCATTCAAGATTTCCGTCCTTTTAGTTATTGACAAGCAACGATAGTACTGAAATAAACATACTAATTGTACGTTGGAATATGCTTGATAAGATAGTTTGACTATCGCTAGAACTATCACCAGGAGTGATGGAGCGGTTGAAGCTCCCTTGCCTTGGCGATACACTGTTCATACACTTTAGATACATAGTTCCATTAGGTTCAGGCATTTTTCCAATTTATTAGTATTAATATGTATCATTCTACAGTTATTTGTAAGAATTACAATTTTAATATTGTCATTTTATAAGATTCTAATTTCTCGCGGGGGATTTTCGACTGGGAGAAGCTACGTAAACGGTAGTAGGAGAAATTCCTTGCCGAAGAATTTTTCTCGAGAACGTTGTGTGTAACAGTTGCACTCGAGACGTAATCAACTCATTCTTATCGTTAATAACTTTCTTAATGGCGGTTGAAGGAAAAAGTAGAAGAGAACTTTTAACTTAAAATTTTTCCCTTTTTCACCCTCGGAGAGGAAAATTGTACATTCTGATCCACTCTGTATGGTACAATACATTGAGAACCAAATGTAATGTAAAAATTTAAATATGTCAAAGTCCGTTTGAAATTGATATTATGAGATGTTCTCGTAAAATTCTGCTGTCTAATTATCATCGATAAGTATTAATTATACTTACGTATACAGCGATTCGCTGTTTCGGGTAATTGACTGGCGGTCCGTGGGGTAGATAGGGGAGCGGAGGTCGTCTGATGCCGGGAGTGATGGGAATGGACGTTTTTCGACGAGTGGAACGATTGTTGCGAGGGTGGTCGTCGGCCGCCAACTATCGATCCCATTTTTATTCCCCCATCACCATTGTTGCTGCTACTACCACTCTAAAAATCAGTAACAGATTTTGTAATTTTATATTCTTATTTTACATTTTTTTATACATTACAAAGTTTTAGATTAAAAAAGAAGCGAGTAATGACAGATCCCCTAAAATAAGAATGAATTTCACTTCGCGAGTTCTATCAAAATACGAAATGCGTACACTCCACTTTTTAATCAAATTATCTAATAATAACTTACATTATAAATATATAAAACAGAGGAAATTAAGTTCATGGAATCCTTAAAATTACATTGACTCTCGAACTATCATAGTCTATTAGAAATTGTATTATATTTCTTCCATCAACTACATGTAACTTCCACAGCATGCTGGTACAATAATGGTGGTCTACGGGATACCAATAATGCTGTAGCACCTAATATCAACCCCTTGACGTTATACTCGTCATTATCATTAGCGTTAGATAGCATATCGTAATGCTTCCCATCGCACCGTTTCACAAATACTTTGCTAGCACCAGATCCTCACGCCGTCAGCAACACGTATTTGTACCTAGTTTCGTATGATATTAACAGCTATGTAACGAACAATTCTTTGCTAATCAAATTATATTTTTAGTAACCTTGACATTACGTATAAATTTTTCTGTTCAAGTTGTCATATCACATTGTCATGTGCCAAACACAAGTTTTAACGAACTTCTGCAAAACTAATTACGAAAGTGTCGTAATAATGTGTAGGTACCTATAATATAGTAAATGTAGGGTAGATGAAGGTATTATTGTGGGATATTACAGTAGCTCAATTTCGAACGTGCCGTAAGCAATAACGTTGAAATGATTATATATGATTTTCGTTTTAATTAATTAAAAGTAATTTAGTTAATTAACTTAAATTAATTTTATTATTTAATTAATAATTTCGTTTTAATTAATTAATATATTACCTCCTTGTTATTACCTAGATAGGAGAAAAAAATATTATTTTTCTTAAATTCAATGCAAAATGGTTATCTTTCACTTTCGAGATGTTTCACAAGACACATGGAATCTAACAATCTACATGTACAGTGCCGCATATGTGACATCCTAATGAATTCACGTCCCCTCGTTCTTGATTAAAATATGCATAACTTTCGCTGATTTTACAGTTTATTAGACATGCACGCGCATCTTTATCATCTCTCTCGCAAAAAATGTCGAGGATCCTTTCGCGCGAACGTAATAGACAGAAATGAAAAAAAAAGTAGGTCAATCAGCCGAATCATCGGCACTTCAGTGTTCGAGCAGCGTTTGTCGAAATTTCACGACGCAATGAATTATTCATAATATCGTGTAACCTTCAAAATTAATTAGAGTGATTAAAGCAGGATGCAGTTCTCTGAGAAGTGAAACATCTCTGGCAAGTAAAAACTAGAAAATTTTTATCTCCAGTATATTAAGTATGACCATCTGAAATTATGCACAAGCGGAGCTGCTTCTTTAGAGCACGGTTAAAGAAAAAAAGAATTCTGCATAAAATCACGCTTAGCTAGTGAAACTACATTCTCACAAACATTACTATTTCGCATTACGACAACGTTATATTATTTCGGCATGCTGCCATTTTTTCTAAATATGAATATTCTGTTGATGAATGTAATTAATTCGGTTACAATTTAGAGAGAATTCTTGTTTCTGGTATTACGCGGTACGTGTTATCAACGCGATTCAAGTTTCGCTTTTCTCTATTTTAACTACCTGTCATGACGATAAGCAACAGA
>SHCU01001312.1:6169-24053 GCA_004307685.1 Ceratina australensis | reverse complement strand
TAGTAGAAATCTCCCTTACTCATCCTGATCGTTACCCTTGCCTACTCATCCTATTCCCAAATATTCCCACTCCTACTTGTTTTTCACCAATTCCCAACCCCAATTTTTAGCCATTTCTTGCTAGATATAATGTGCCATCTGTGGCACATACCGAAATAGGCAGATACTGTCGAAACAGTCTCTACGTGCGCATCATCTTACTCTTTTGAATAAAGCAACGAGTCTCTATTAAGTGTTGATTTGATATCCTCAACCGGAATCCAACAATAATCCATTTAGTTAGAATTTTTCAGGAGTTGTAACATTATATTTCGACTGACTCGTAGGCTATTTTCAGTCTTAACTATGAAACCCTGAGGAGTTTCCAATTACCCTGGAAAATGCTAAGTAATTAGAGAATCACTTTGGTATTACTACGCGGAAGAAGCTGCAGCACGACGGTTACTGTTTGAGAAGTATGATGAAAAGATTCCGCAGGTTATTTAACTTCCTCGCGAAACGAGAAACGAGCATAGGAGCGTGTACACTCCTGACTATAAGTTAATACCTCTACAATTAATTTTCTATACTTAAATAAAGTACTTTCCATCGAGTATTCTGGATAAAATTTATATATTTTTAACTTCGTTTGTAAATTATATTGCGTATGGTAATATTTGATCAAAGAGTACCGAATAGCGTTTCCTCGTGATTTTCTTATTGCCGGTAACAATTTCTTCGGGGACGTTTGATCCGACGACGAGACGCCGCCGCCGCCGCCGCGAGGAGAAGCTTTGTCGAAGTTCAAGCTATTTGCCCGGGTTTCCCGGGTCTCCTCTCGTGTATCGTGAGCCGTGAAGCCGCGAGCAAGGAGAGGAGAAAAGAACCGGGATAACAGAGGAGGGTAAGTTTGAAAGAAAGTCGAATTTCATTATGGAAGAGGGAGACATGTGTTTCCTATCTCGAACGAGGCCGCCGGCTAAGAAGAGAGGTCCGAACAATAGGGTGAAATTTGACAGGGGCGAGGAGGCATCGGTAAAGTGAAATGAATATAACCGAGGGAAAATGAAAAAGGGACGATTCAATGGATACGAACAGGCAGCAACGGTCACGTCAAATGGGATGATCTTAGACATATCAGTTATTAATTCATCAGTTTTATTATCATTTCCCTCGACTTTAGAAATTCATTTAAGAAATGATTAAAAAAAAGAGTCTCTTCTTTTTGTATAGTGTATTAATCCTTCGTACAGTGTATCCATCCTTTTTTTTAAATCCTTCTCCCCTGTATTAATCTCTCTCAGTTACCATCTGTGTTATAACATAACTGTTATACAGGTAAATAATTACTGCTTCAATATATCATCAATTGAATTAAACTTAGTTATCATAAAATTCGTATATACATTAACTTAAAAAATGTCGAAAGCAAAATTATTAATAATTTTAACACATTAATTTGCACGTAAGGAATTCATAATAAATATTTGTGGAAAAATTCTTCGAGTGCAAAGGGTTAAATATATATATATATATATATATATATATATAATAACCCAGTCTGCATTGCTTTTTTCTATAATTAATGATCTGTGTGGTTTGTGAATATTAATTAAAATTACACGATTTTTCAAATTCATGTCTGTCACCTAGTTCGCGTGATAACAAGACATCAGATTTTGGCAACTGACCAATAAAATTTATGTAACAGTATATATAGCAGATTTAATAAAGGAAGACGTACGAGAGGAAGCGGTGAAAAATGTAAGAAGATGAGGGGAATAAGACGCGATAACTCGGGGAGAAAAACAGTGAGACGAAGACGGAGAGAAGCTGTTACCAATCCCACTTCTTCGTCGAACTCACTTTATCCTTTTTGTTCATAAAATAAAACGTACGGAACGGAAGATCGGACGGCTGCCAAGGACGTTCGACGATCGGGCAGAGGGATGATCCGCGAACGCAGGAGGGGACGCAATTTTTGGCAGAATACGTATTAGCCGCGATTAGATCTGAATGGGACTTCTCGGTTTTGCCACTCGAGTGCGTAGATACGCGACGTCCTGCGAAGGATTTTTCCTTTTTAGATCGGAGGGGAGAACGGCGAAACTATCGGATAATTTCAGATTGGAGGTCTGCCAGCAGGGCTCACGACTCGGGAAGACATCGTTCATGGCTGGTCAAGACTTCTCGTCGTCACGAGATTCTGTGATACGTAATCGGAAAAACAACTCGTTCTCTTGGCACGTAAAACTGAAAATACTACAAGATATTTTCATATATATAGCTATAATATCGTTAAGTTATAAGTAAAATAATCCGTGAAATTGTCAAAATTAATAATCGAAATACTAAAATAAATTAGACACTTTTTATTCCGCGTAACAATGTCAAGTCACTGATGACGCATAAAAACCCTGCAAGAGGCAGAGTGAAAAGCCCGAGCAGGGCAATCAGGCAATATTTGTCTTTATGTAATGTACCATACAAAATCACAAAGGGTTCAATGGATGGGTGGCAACGGTGAGAGATCTCTCTTAACCTCTAACACACAATTCCTTAAAATTTCGGTGAGTAAGGAGGGGTACGTTCCTCGGCACAAGATTAGGGGTGGGAGCATAAAAATCTGATTTATTAATTACACTGCTACTGTATTTTATTTGATCTAAAAGTACGAATCTCACGTTTAATGAAAATAATTAAAATGATTTAATTTCGAACAATTTTAATAAAATGTGAGAAGTTCTGATATGAACTGCAATTTTTTGTATGTTATTCAACGATAATTTTAATTCGTTTTAATATTCTTCATTTCATTTATAACGGATTATCTATAAAATTCTTGTTGAAGGGGATTCATTTTTATTCGACAAATTTTCAATAATTCTGTGATTTCAATAAGTGTGAGATAATTGGAAACCTTTTTTTTATCAGGTATCGTCGATGGAGAAAGAAGCATCGAATCGCATTAGCCCAGCTTTTCTATCCTGTAAAGCTCCGCTAACCTTTTAGCCATTCACGAAGTATTAAACACCTTCCACCTGCACTAATTTTTAAATCGTATAAATGTTGAATAATAATATATAAACTTGATGATAAACGAATTTTGAATTATACAGAGTAAAGTTTTTTTGTCGAGAGAAGAATGGCACTGAAAATCTGACAAGTGCACGCGTTCAGCCAGAGGCGATTTTCACGTGAAGCGGAGCTTACTCGGTGTCACAGCCAAGGAAGACAGGAAATTTAGAAAGAAATTCTCCGATAGGTAGAGCTGAGCTGTTGCGATCACTTTACCATTTGTCTTCGGCAAACAATCGAACGTTTTTGCTCTGGTCAGAGTTACTGGAGGACGATCTTTATAAAGTTGTACACGATGCTCGACAACCGTGATAAATTCCCGCTACTCGTTTTTACTCCTACCCTTGACAAGTCATTTTTCTCAGTCTCAGACTCGGTCAATCGAGTCTACCACTTGCGGTTCGAATCTAGTCACTCTACCAATCTCCAGCCATTCCTTATGCCCTACTTAAGTAATCTCTTAATTCCAATACAAATGTACAATTATAAAAATATTAAAAAAAAGACAAATGAAAATTGATAAAAAAAATGTTACTGAGTTTTTATATTTTTGATTAGACCGAAGTTGCCACTGGGAAGTAATGATGTACTCTAGGCATGCAACTGTATTGAAACAGACGAAGAAACTGGAAGGTTATCGGTAAAATTAAGCGAATCGGCCAGGTGGAAACGAACGACGCGAAGAGCGGGCAAGAGTCATAGCTACGAGAAATTCTTAGCTCGAAACTTTCCTTCGTTCCTCCCAATAATTATTCAAAGTTCCACCTGGCCGGACTGATGATGCTCTTCATATTTATACCGCGGATATCTCGTAACTTATTTCCCCTGTACAATGATTACTACCACGCTCCTCACTGACCTCGTTTTACGTGCAGCTCCTATTGCGTCGCGTCGCGGATCAACGAGCCGAAGTTTACGAAAGTTTCATTTCGATCATCGCGTCGACCTTTGAGTCTGGCACTGAACGCACGTACGTACGTAGTTACTATTTACCATCGAGAGACATCGAACGTACAATCTCCGTTCTTGCGGGCAGATAGTAACATAAATTACTGAGATTAGCATCGAAATTGTCGTTCGTTCCGGCTGGACGAATCGGTGAAATCGATTCCCTTTTTCCATGGACTATGCACTATGTTATCAATCGGTCTAATTCATTTCAAGGTAGTAGCCAATTCGATATGCAAATTATCGTTCATATTTCATTTCTTATGTATGATTGTTCAGATTCAAATTTTATTGTTCTTGATAAACATATTATTTTAATATTATTAATATGATAAGAAGAAATACTGAAAAATCAATTACCGATAAATGTATCATGGAGAAATGTATCTAGTATCACACATATCAGTCAGTCTCTCAAATAGTCAAATGGCCAAAGGTCAATTCCATATTCAAATTATTATACATATGTACATTGAAAAGAACAAATTCTGAATTATGATGAAAAATCAATTGCCAAAACCTGAATTCACGGAGGAATGTATTTAGCATCACACAAATCAGTCAGTCTCCCAAATGGTCGAATTACCAAAAGCTAATTCGATATTCAAATTATTATGCATATATATTGAGAAATCAATCACCCAAAAACCGAATTCATGGATGCGTGTATCTAGCATCACACAGATCAGTCAGTCTCCCGAATGGTCAAGAGACCAAAGGTCAATTCCATATTCAAATTACTAAACATATGTACATCGAGAAGAAAAAATTCTGAATTATGGTGAAAAATCAATTACCGAAGACTGAATTCATGGAAGCGTGTATCTAGCATCACACAAATCAGTCTCCCAAATGCAACTGCGACGTCGAACGGAAAAAGGATAATTCGAGACACAAATCAAACGGTCTCCGAAAAAAGTCGGATCCGATGGAGCTGGACTAATTATATCGCAAAATTGGTTTGTACCGAGCGCGGTGAGTGATTCAGATAAGATTGGAGAGTCCAGATTGAATCCGTTTCTACCGTTTATGGTCGGCCCCAGGCAGGCACCGCCAACGCGCCGCGCCAGATCCGAATCTATTTCGAGATATGATTTACGTTACGCCATACCGCGAACACGCCATGCCACTGTCCTGTCCTCTCAGCCCGCCTTGTTCTCGTTCCGTACCGGAGAAAGATAGAGATAGAGAGAGAGAGAGAAAAAATGAAAGGGTTGGTCCACCATTGTCTGGTGGACGCATCGCCTGGCATTGTATGCAAATGGCCAGGCAACGCGGTGCGGCGCTATCTCGAATTTTAACCCGACCCCGGGTGTATCCTCTGACAGCAGCGTTCCACTTATTTGACGTTGATCGTGCAATTAGCGTCGCATCGTGCAAATACTACCTGATGATTTAAGCGCTGCTACTATTTGTTACTTACATGCGATTCAGTTATTTGATTTATAAATACTTTTTACAAGTGTGATATTATAGTCAGTTTGACACGTTGAATGCCATAGGGGTCATCGGTGATCCCCAAGCCCATACGAAAGCAATTCAGTGTGGCGTTCAACGTGTTAAGTTCTTAAGGAGAAACGACAAAATATTATATAAGGAGAAGGATCAATTTAGCAAATGTTGAATTTAATTATTAAGATTGGTTTAAATACTAATTTGCATACTGAAAAATGTCCTCGTAGGTGAAGTATTAGGATGAGACTGGTTTAATTTATACATCATGTTGGAGATCGAAATCCCTAGACGATCCATAATTCGGCCGATCAATGTCAGGAAGCGCTAATTTCTTCTCGGACGTCATCTTAGCGAGGCGTCAGTCCGTCAAGGAGTCCAGCGGATGAGTTATCACGCTTGTACTCATTCCTGTTCTTTGTAATTGAAGCCATTAATAAACACTTCTTGTTCAGCCAATCCTGGTCCATGGTTTTACCTCTCACAACACATCATTTGTTTTTAGCGTACATCCCTAAGTTTTCAAGCCCCTTCATTATTGGCTAAAGAAGAAAAAATGTTTTTTCTGTTTATCCAAATCCAATAATGTTTCAATTTGACTTCTGTACATTGATTCTGAATAAGAAGGAGAAGTAAGATCCTGTTTATGGAGGAATCGATTAAATATTGATCCACATTGATTCTTCCCTTTTTGATAAATAATTTTCTAAACCTTGCAATCCTTTTCCCAACAGTTTATAACTTCTTTTAATATAAAAAATATGAGACACAGCTTTATTTACGCGTCTTACACTGAAATCTTATCAGTTCACTTTTTTGAAATCTTAGTACGAGTTAACAATAAAATGATTTCGCTGAAACTTATATACTGAAGTGATGCTAGTTTTTGATTCGGACAAAACGCTTAATCGACGCGTGTCAGATACAATTGCAATCACGGCGAAGCACGAAGCGCGGCCGGGGGATTCGCTCGGTAATCATTTGCGATCGCGATTCGTTTGTTAAACGAATTTCGGAAGAGAATACGGGGACCGATTGTCCGCCGCTGCTCACGTTAAATACGTCGACTAATTACCAATTAAGCGCTGTACACAAAGCTTCGTGGCGCGCGGCAGATGTTTCCGTTTCTATGATCGATTTACTCTGCATGCGCATAAATTACGAAAAAAGACGCGCGTGCAGTTTTGTGGTTCCACATAAAATACGTAAGGTATCACGTATTAAAAATCAACCTCGATTCGTAACTCAGTTTGGGCCAATATATTTCGCGGCTACAAAACCAATTATTGTTAGTACGATACCGATGATTGAATTTCAATTATAATTGAATGTGGTAAACAGGAATCATCGTATCACGTTTCATATTAATTTCCTAACAATGTAACCCATTTGCATCACACAGAGAAGTGAAAAATTCGATCTTATCGTCAAAAATCTTTTTGATTGTATTTAAATGAAAATGTTTTTAAGTGGTAAAAATAAAAGCAATATTACATAAATAAAGAATTTTATAGTTATAATCTATATAACTATTTAATTATAATCCATAATTTTTTATTATAGATTCATAATTATGAGAAGAATGAAATCTAATTATTTTGCACAACATGATAATGTTTAAAATGTTCATAATGCCACATGGCAGTTATCACATTGATAAAATCTTTTTTTTCTTTTTTTTCTGATAAATGCCCAATAGCAATGAGCGCATGTATGCGCTTACGATACAGATGGGTTAAGTGAAACAAATCTGGTTTTACCGCTAGCGGAAATTTCGCGGTTTCTACCGTTTTCGAAACACTGCTGGTTTTTAGAATTCCGAATATCCGGGAGGCTACGAGTGTCTCTCCGGCGGTCTTGCGCGAGACCAGAGGACCGCAGGTGATCTGAAGAATTCGACCAACGTCAGGAAGCCGGTAGATTCCAAGGATCTAGATGATCCTGATCACCCCGGATACCTCTGAATCCCTGCGAATCTCAGATTTCCAGGTCTCGAGGAACGTTCCTGACAGAAATTGTTTTTCACACGAATACATCAAATCAAATCATCTTATCAAATAATGTAATACCAATTTTACTATTAGGACCTTGAATAAGTTCTCGCTGTTTTTGTACAAAATTTCTTCAACTCATACGGCAACCAATTTCCTTGCTTCTGGATCGTTCCTAACACTTTTAACGGTTTCGAAACTGTCGGCTCGTCTACTTGTAATGTTTTACCAAGTTCTGCTAGCGTCTGACATCGGTCTTGATCGAGTAATTCCTCAACTAATCCAGATTGATAAAATCAGATCATCTTATCACCTAATATAATCTCAATTTTACTAATAAAAATCGAAAACCTACAGTTGCAATTAATTTTATCAACTAGTATGCAAGTATAAAAAACGAGTGACTTGGTTCGATTTACGGGTAGGAACGAATTTCACGGGACATTTGTTTCTTCAAAAGTTTCCAATCAACGTTTTGTTATTCACCGTCTGATATTCCAGCGGATATTTAAAAAAAGGAGAGTAATCCATCGCGTCGATCCGGGCAACGTTTTGAAAGCGAACAAAAAAATATCGGGGGGGAAGGGAGGTGTAGAAAAATCGGGTCTCGCTTTGAGGACGACGAGGTTGGTTTTTCCGCTTACGTGGCCGCGCTTAATTTGCCCTTTTTACTATCCCGCGCGGCCGCGTCTTGTCCGCGCGGCGAGTAAAAGCCACGGATAGGTATGGGAGTGAACTTTTCAATCTCGCCGCGGATTCTTGGCTTCCAATCTGCTCCCAATATCACCCGGGGTATTCGTCGAGCTTTTGAGTTTCGCCGAGTGAATTCCGAACCAGACCCGGATCCCCCGTACCAACCAGCCACCCACCGACCCGTGCAGCGCCACACGAACGCTCATCTCTCGATCTCGATGCGCGTCGAGTTTATCGAGCGGATAGAGTAGAGAATCTCACGTGTATGTGTCTCACATATCCGCGTGACCCACCTCCTCCTTCATACCGGTGTATACACCGCGAGTCAAAAGTTTCATACCACTTTCCTGATTGTATCGACGCACCCGCTGTATCACTGGTCAACTCGAAATTAATGCTGCACACAATACCGTGTTCCTTCTGTTCCCGAAATGAATGACCTAACGTCGAACTCGATTTTTTTTAAGCACAATTGTATTATAGTAATTATATAATGATGTCATATATATTTAGTTACATTATACAGCTACATTTATAATATGTTATAATTATATTTATATATGTATTAATAAAATATATCGGTATTTGAATATTTTTTACTTAGACTCCAGATTTTATTTTATCTCTGATACGTGGTGTTTACAGCTATTATACAAAATACATTGTTAGGTTTTCTGTGTAAAAACCAAATACAAAAATGGATCTTTGTTTTGTGAGATGTAGCTTGTTCTGATGAAGGGAAGTGCCGTGTTTATTTGACACGTATACTTCCTCTCATTCGGCTGTCGATCGAGACAAAGAAGCGATAAGACCTCGCATGAACAGAAAGGAAGTTTAAATTACCCTGTACCTCTTCATCATCACGCAGTTCAGTTCTCTCAAAGGGTCTCTCTTCTCTTGCGTAGAATCATAATAAAAAGGAATTATTATTTGATAAATATCAACCTGATCATTCATTTAAATGAACCCATTTCCTAACATTCATAAACAGATTTTTAACCCTTTATTAGTTTCATTTTTTTAATTGACATATTTATACAGATTAAATTTTTATTCATTAAAACGTGAGCCTGTTGAGTAGAAAGGGTTAAAATTACAAATGATTCATCATTGAACGACTGCTATTTTTTAATTAACAATAAGGCACCTTTCGTTTAGATAAAATTGCAATTGGGAAAACTTTCGATCGATAGTGTACCAGATTTCGTCGCGGAACATTACAGGAAAATTTCACGAGGAAACTTTGACGGCCACCCGATTTTACGGTTGTAAATTCATTTATACGGCTCGATTTGAAGTAGTTAAGGGAAGGGGAACTTTGTGATAGCGCGATTGGCAAGTTCGGTGCTCGGTTGATTTTCACGAGTTCCTCTCTCTCCGAGCCGAATTTCGACCGGGGAGTAGGAGATATTTATGGCACGTCCAATTCCCTCCTTTTCGGTCTCTCGGAATAGTTTCGGTATTAGAAAGGAATGCAGTTTACAAAAGAGAGAAATATAGGAATGCTTTAATAGCGCCATAAACGTTTTTAATGCCCTCAGATGTAAATGGGACGGTTTATACAGTCATAAATTTTCGATTCTTCTCACTTTCCCTAATTCATAACAATTTTATGTTCAACCATTTCTCTAAACGTTTCATAAGAAAAAAATCTTCTCTCTGATATATTAAAATGAATAAAAAATTCATGGCCAGATGAAACACTTTGTGAAACACTTAACTCCACGTAAATTGGAAAACCGAGCTAAGTCAGACGACAAGCTCGTTGGGTGGAGTTGATTGGGAACTGGTGCTGACTAACGACATTAAGGATTGAATCCCACGATCTCGATCTAACCTAATTTTTGGTAACGACTCCTCCGAAGGACGACGCGAACGGCTCGAACCTTGTAACTCTTATTGGCGACGGAACACGTGGTCCTAATTAACTTCGCGTCGTCTCCAGGGATTTAATCCCGTCGAGGACGATTTCAGCGGCTGAACTGCAGAAAATGTGGGGAGTCCGCAACTTTCGATGAACAAAATTAGAACCGTATAAAACGATCCGTTCCTAACAAGTATCTCCGTTCTTTAAAGAAGCTGAGCTAACTCTTTACATCGACTCAACCATGAAATATTATCAATAATTCTAGCAATATTAATGAAATTTGTGTAATATCTTTTAACATCAGGTTAATTGATAAAGAGATAATATTACTCACGTATGTTCTTTTCCCTGTACTGCTGTAACGCGTCGCTAGTCAGGCAGCCGAAGACCAACCACACGAGCAACCCGCACTTCCTCATTTCGACCTGCAAGTCACACACAGAGATTATTTGTAGTGCGTTGAACACATCAGAAAACCACAGTTGCACACTAGTAATAATGTACGTGTAATAATAATTTGCTCGTAAACAACACGAGCAGATGCGAGTAGAAAATTTATATGGTACCACACGTTAATAGGTTTCAAAGGAATTAAATTCATTAGACCTAAACCCAGCATATTATTCATAATGATTAAACCTGAATGCATATTTTAAATACAAGTAGAAAATACATTAAAAATTGTTTAATAATTTGTTAGAAGAAATGTTTAGTCAAGTTAGCTTCGTTGATCGACGGGTGTAGAGCTGAACTAAATGAACGTTCAGTATCATCGCTTAACTTTTTCCAATTCTCTCTGGCCATCAATCAATATCTCTTGTGTTATGTTATGTTAATAGGTTTCAAAGGAATTAAATTCGAGACCTAATCCCAGCATATTATTCATAATGATTAAACCTGAATGCATCTTTCAAATACAAGTAGAAAATACATTAAAAATTGTTTAATAATTTGTTAGAAGAAATGTTTAGTCAAGTTAGCTTCGTTGATCGACGGGTGTAGAGCTGAACTAAATGAACGTTCAGTATCATCGCTTAACTTTTTCCAATTCTCTCTGGCCATCAATCAATATCTCTTGTGTTATATTATGTTAATAGGTTTCAAAGGAATTAAATTCAAGACCTAATCCCAGCATATTATTCATAATGATTAAACCTGAATGCATCTTTCAAATACAAGTAGAAAATACATTAAAAATTGTTTAATAACTTGTTAGAAGAAATGTTTAGTCAAGTTAGCTTCGTTGATCGACGGGTGTAGAGCTGAACTAAATGAACGTTCAGTATCATCGCTTAACTTTTTCCAATTCTCTCTGGCCATCAATCAATATCTCTTGTGTTATATTATGTTAATAGGTTTCAAAGGAATTAAATTCAAGACCTAATCCCAGCATATTATTCATAATGATTAAACCTGAATGCATCTTTCAAATACAAGTAGAAAATACATTAAAAATTGTTTAATAACTTGTTAGAAGAAATGTTTAGTCAAGTTAGCTTCGTTGATCGACGGGTGTAGAGCTGAACTAAATGAACGTTCAGTATCATCGCTTAACTTTTTCCAATTCTCTCTGGCCATCAATCAATAACTCTATCTCCCGTCGATCGTGGATCAATTTTGACAACGGGTACAATGGAGCACGAGGACACTCGGTGACCGGTATTATCCAACGTGGCGGTGTCGTTGGTCGTCGTCTGGCGCCGGCAAACAAAAGCTTCGAACGATCCGAGAGTCCGGTGATTCCGGCCCCGAGCAGATGTTACTGCCGGTATTAACAAGCCATATACGAAACGGGCATAGATCGTCGTACATGTCCTCCGCGCGCTACTGTGCAATAATCGATCGTCATCGCGCTTTCACGTCATTGACAACCGTGCCTGTTCTGCGGGTAATGCAGCAGACCTGGCAGTAGTCAAAAGCGAGGATCTGATGAGAGTCCCATCTACCAATTACTACATATGTAATCTCCATTGGCTACTCGTTAATGCCTGAGCATCGTGATCAGTGATTTGCAGCATTGCAGCCTTCAATGAGTCTTAGCACGAAGCCACAATATAATTTGACACGGGTTAGAAAATAATTGAATGATCAGAAAATAAACAGGTACAATTCTTATCTTATTTTCGATAACATAGAATAATTATTTACAAGATATAAAATTAGAAAAGTATACTATTTATTTTTCTACTATAATTTGTAGCTGTCGAGTGGGAAATGCTTGAAGGAAATCTTTTTGCCGGTGCCTGAAGAATGTCCGGATCGTTGCGGGAGATACGAACCCTCTACAACTATAATATCCACTTTATCTCGCCGCTGTCGGATTTATCGTTTGCGATCATTCGTGGCGTTTATGCACTCGCGGATCCTTTGAGAATCGTCGAGCGCATCGAGGCGAGATTTCGCCTTTGTCCGGTCGTTGCACCATCCCGCTTACTTATGTATATAAATATTTGCGGCCACTTGAATCCGCCGATTTCCTTATAAATGTTGGACGTATCGTTTACTTTGTCGACGGAATCGAGAGAGAGATGCTCAATCGTTGCGGTTTCGATCTGCTCGGATTTTGCAACAATCATCGCGGCTTCTATCGTGCTTGCGTTTCTCTGACGTAGCGAAGTGTAAAATATGTATGAAATAATGATAAATGGATGATAATTCGAAGGTAAGTATATATTGTGCAATACTGTTTTATACGAGATAAGTGTGTGCAATAAATTTGTAAGAATTAAGAGCATGCTTTCAATTATGAGTAATGCCGATTAGATTTAACGAGAAATGAACGAGATTCGTAAACCAGGCATAAAGAGAATGACGCAAGAATAGACGTCAGCGCAGCCTACATTTTCCGGCAGAGCTTATCCCTTTGCTGTGCCCGGGCTATATGGCAAATCCTGGAACGAGTAGCGCGAAAGTTTCTATTTTTCCCGAAGGAAAAACACGCTCGCCGTCAGCCTTTGGAAGCTCACTTCTCTCAGGGATGATCTCGCTTGCACTCTCCGATGTTTCTCGAACGCTCATATACATAAACTTGCTCGCGGGTTTGTGACGTTATTCATGTAATTTGAGATCGAATTCTCATCACATCTCATAAAAATTACGCGTTATGCATGAGATTTTCAATACGAAAAATGTAGTAATAGAAATAAATACAAATCTCTGTGTTGCATTCCTTTCGTACGTTGAATCTCGATTTTATCTCAGGAGTTCGTCCGTCGATTCCCATTCGACATTTTCATATCCGAAAAGACGTCTAGCAGGTTAAAAGCGTTTTTCACCGTGATTAACTGATAATAGAAATTATCATCAACTTGTTTCATTGCAATTCTACGGATTTGAATAAAGCAACAATTAATCGTTCTTAATGATTATTCCATGCCGTGTATTTATCGACGGAGGTAGTTACACGGTTGAGAAAAGATGTCTTCGGGCCTGGGGACGAGACGGAGCGCGGTACTCGAGGCGGAACAGCGGCTTCCAGGATCCTTCGTTCGTTTCATCGATCACGGAGCTCGGAGGCCCGAGGCTGGCCAGGCGTGAGCTCGGGCCACTTGCACGTATCTCGTTTCACGGTTAGCCGGATCTAAAATATTCCCTAGCCCTTTTCATCGGGGACGGCTCCCCGGCGTCCTCTATGGCGGACCTTGATCCGGCGCGCGAATAAAGCCAACCTACCTACCTACCTACCTACCTGCCCCCGACTCGGCTCACTGCGAAGGCAAACAGGATGCATTTCGATTTCGGGGCCGATCGATACGCAGATACACTACACCGTCTATACCGGTTCCCATCTCGCTTACCGGCCAACGCATTATGACTCCTTCCCATCGATGGAAAAACGATTAACACTAGATTGCCCAAGGGAGTTATTTTGACTGCTTTTTAGAGTCAGAAAAGATATTAAATGATACGATTCCTTAGAAATCTTTTTTACCGTCAATATTTACTAATAACTACAAATAACATATGAAAATATTTTATTTATTTATTCTTTGAAATCATTTTGACTGCTTTTGGGTAATACAGGTATGTACTAAGTTTCAGTCTTTCTGGTGTTAAACCATTCAAAACATAGCAAGAATTATTATTATAATTTTAATTATTATATATATAAATATAAATATCATATAATAAAAATTTTAATCATTAGTACTTATATATAGACAATATTTGAACGTATTCTGGTTGTGTATTTTTCGTCCTTTGAACTCGAGGAATTTTTCGCAGAACATTTCCTGAATTTCCCTCCATAAAAAAATAGAAATTTTACCTCACTGGGCGATGGGTGACAATCACCCGTCGAGTGCAACCGGTTAAATTCAACGAACACTACATTAAATAACTAACTCCATTAGGCAATTGTGCGTGAACGCATCGGTGACTAATGGTATAATAAAAAAGTCACGCGAGCTGGTAAGAACGTAGAGCAAGTTTTAATTAGTCAAGAATTCTCCGGACGCTATACCGCGGGACAGATTAAAACTATGAAACTCACGCGATGCAACAGCCCGGGCATGTACGTAGCCCGCGAGTCTAGACGACGGGTATTACGGTATTACTAACTTGTTACAGAGTATTACTAACTTAAATCACACCTACGGGAATTCGCGGCCGACTTTCCACGTACTTTATTGCGCGGTATTTCATTATCCGCGGGGATAATCCGAACGTCTAACGTTTCAGACGCCGGCGTCCGCTTTAATCCGAGTTAAATATCCCCGAGCGGGAAAGTAGTCGAAAGGCTAGCGATTGTTCAGCCGCGTGGCCGAGTGTTTATGCCCCCGGGCCGGAAATCTCTGGGATTATCGAAGCGAGAAGCGGTAGATGCTTTTTTGCGGCCTCGTTTCTCAAACGTTTCCACGATGAAAAACGTAGGAAGACGTTACGAAGGATGGGAGCCGAAAAACGTAGGAGACGTTACGCCCGGGGGAAAAATGAGCCACCAGACGAGAATAGAAGGATTTGCGAGGGAATTTCCGGTGGCCGGTCGGAATGGCCACATCCGACCGAGTGATAATTAGGGCCGTTCGTCACGGGGCCGGCAAGAACCGGCCGGGCGAAGTTAGCCCGCAAGAAAGGCGACTGATCGAACAAACTTCCTCGCTAAGTAGCTCTCCAGAGATTAAACCGGCGCGGGTTTCTATTCACAGGTCAGAAATTCACTTCTGCCACCGGGTGACGACCGAGCTTACCCAATGCTATTGATGCTATTTAGACAAAGCTTTTGTGTATCATTTGTTACGGATGAGCTTGAAAATTTCTTCAATCATTTTTTACCCTTGACACTCGAGAAATTTTTCCTAAATTATTCGGAGAGATTTTATTGTGATTACAATGTGGAATTGCTATCAATGTTTCTTTTGATTTAAATTAACATAAATATCATAGTTAAATTTTAGAAATTGAAGACCGTGGGTTAATTTAATAATTCTTTTGATCTGTATAGAATTCTTTTAGTTTCCTTGTTAATTAGCATAAATTAGAATAGGTGTTGCAAGTCGTAAATGTTTGATGAAACGAGTTAGGTGAATTCACAAACACATTTACATGTTTCTCGTTTGTCCAGAATTGGGAATTATGTTTACATTCCTGCTCGGACTAATGAAATCATTTTGGAAAGTTTCAGTCTTCTTCGGCGGCGTCACCGTCGTAAACTTTGCTAATTGCATTATACTTGCCTAAGTATTCAGGTCGCGTTACCTTCGCCCGGCG
Source organism: Ceratina australensis (assembly GCA_004307685.1). Classification (NCBI taxonomy): domain Eukaryota; kingdom Metazoa; phylum Arthropoda; class Insecta; order Hymenoptera; family Apidae; genus Ceratina; species Ceratina australensis. Next base: position 8,336 of record SHCU01001312.1, on the reverse strand, counting down.
ATAATCTCTTCACGAAGCACGTTTTAACAATATACACAAGATTTTCCTTGAAAATCCCTTAACATAAATTACCCAGATGGTTTGTTTGTAAATCCTTATCATCAGCTAAATTAATTGTTGCCAACGAATCAAATTACTATCATAAATACTAAGAATATTTGCCGATTATCACAAAATGAACAAATAATAGAAAATAGAAATTAAAATAAAATGAAGGATGTTCGCGCCCCCTGCGTTTTTGTAGAAGCATCTCGTACAAGCTCCTTGTACGATGTAAAACTCTTACATTAATACACATATTAATTAATGTTCCTTTTTTTTAAAGTTACTTTATTATACTTCCTTGTGTAAGCAATAACGTGCAATTTTAATAAATCATCTGCAATATCATAATAACAAAAAATATAACATTAAAAAAAAGAAAGTTCCATTAATTTAAGAATGAAAATTGAATTAATCCGAGGTTGCTGCATTGACCGAAGTCACCTTGTCAAGCGTCGCGAATCCGAGCTGCGACGAAGCTCAAGGGAAATTACCTGGACGTTGGATAAACCGAGTACAAATGAAATCACTGTCAAAAGTATTGGGCGTTACGCGTTCAACGATAAGCTGAGTAATGAAAGCAATCCGGGTTGCCCGCGCGAAATTGCCACAGCGATGGGAAAAAAAAGAAGAGAAAGAAATCCGACACGGTCCCCGCAATCCGCGACGATTTATTCTCCTGCTCGCGCTTCTTTATGAGCGTAATTCGTGGCCTAGGGAACCAGTCGCCGGGAGAAATCGAACCCGGGGCTGACGAAACGAGAAGTGAAAAGGGAGACCCCGAGGATCCAACGGTTAATCCGACTATTATTGTAAGTACAGTCGAGGTCGCGAGTATAAACAGGAATAAAATCCTCACGGTTGCCGGCGATACCGCGGTTATTAACCGTTTGAGTCCCAAGCAGCGCTGTTTATGTTTCATTGAAATCTAGCATTTGAGAATAAAGTTTAGACTTTGATGAATTACAAAAAGGGTTTTGAAAAAATTTTTTACTTTTTAATTTTTACAAAAATTACAAACAGGGTTTCGAGAATCCTCTCGCATAGATTAACTGTGCCTGCATTTATAATTTCATTTTCTATATATAGAATACGTCTTGCAATTAACCGAAATAAAATAAATAATAGATTATGCAAAAAGAAAACAGAGAATCTTTGAAGCGTTATAGCGCTTTTGGGTTTTTTTTTCAATAGCGTTTTAAAAAAACTTCCGGAACTCAAACGGTTAATATCTACCATTTCACCTCTTCAAAATTAAAGATGGTAGGGGGAAAGTGGAGAATAATGCCCGGAAGAAGATGAAAGTTCCACTTGGAATCAGCAAGATGAAGCACCTGAACGAAGCTGCCGCGTCCTCGCCAGTACGTTTCGGGTCTTAATATTACTTCGCCCTCTTATTGCTATCACCGGCCGTTCCTTCTATTTTCTATCGTCGCCGCGCACGCGACGAGTAATGAACCGAGCGACCTTAACCTCTTACGCATAGCAGACCGTTTTTCTGTACGCAGAGTTCAACGCGAATCGCGAAAATGTGTAACAGAGTGTAACTGTTCTTTGGGTAAATACATTGGAATGAGGTTTTTGATGATTAAATCATAATTTCGAGGAAAATTGTAATCCAGTTGTACGCGTACTTTAGGCTACTATCATGGCGCGTCGTTCACAGAGGCGACATCTGCGAAAGACACTATAGTGCCGCGTCGTGCCTGAGGGGTTAAAAGAACCGATAAAAGCTGAAGATTCTGATGAATATTTTGTTACACACTTCGGTCGTGTTATACGTGAGGGTATGCTTAAACACTGGGATTAAGAAGGAATAGCGATTCCGATCTCGTGCCATTCGTTGTACTCGAGGATCGTGTCGCATCGACGCGCTGTTTGAATGAGAATGTTACATTGATTTTCAGTCCGTCGCGGTGATTTATGGGAAAGCGATAAATGCTGTTAAGTATGTAAGGGAGTTTGTCGTTTGATTGCACTTGACGTCGTGAACAGAATGTACATCTGTATTTGATTCGGATCGAGTCAATCGACACCAGATAAAATTGTACATTATAGCTTCGAGTTTTTTGTTAATTATTTATATGAACGAATTGATATATTTATTATTTTTGAATTAATTAAA
>SHCU01001309.1:10304-24110 GCA_004307685.1 Ceratina australensis | reverse complement strand
TTACGATATAGATGACTTTCATATACACTTTATTACTCCATAATTTGCATCTAATTATTTAATAACGTGATGTGAAAATTCATCGAGCCTTCCCGGGTAAGGAGAAATATCGGCAAAAAGAGTGGCTTAAAAACGTGGCTGGTAACTTTGTAAGTAAACGGAAGGCTGCTCACAAGAAAATCGCTCATAAATGTCCGGATGATTCGACGTTTTTCTTCGTGCTATGTTTATATCGAATAAAAAATCTCCATTAGTCACGTAAAAATATAAAATGTTATTAGCATCGTTCGATAAATTAATAATTTTCGATCGTTAGAAAGGATGAGAAAATTCTTGTAGAATATTTTTCAAATTCTTTTATTTTCGATGCGATCCATGGGCTGATACGCTGTAAGTAGTTTTTCATGTAGATATTAACCATTAGAGATGAGCGTACGCTGTTACATATTAATAACGTTGTAACGTACGTAATACATATTGATAAAGAGAATGCGTGTAAAGATTTGCTGCGAGGAAGTCGCCGATTCGGCGGGGATAAATCCGTAGACGATTTCCGAGGGAATCCTTGGCGGCAGCAAAAGTTATGATGAATATACGTCTATATCAAACTATCAGCGGCGTCTTAGCGGAGGGTGGCTGGCATCGTTATACGGGCACGACGTTGACGGACGGCTCTCTTACGCACAGTTGACGGGAAACACAAATTGTGGGCGCAGCTGCGCCGATAGTAATCAAGAAACACGGTAGGTAGCGGAGTAGAGTGGCCGGATAATAATTCTCTCTCTTGTCCGTGGAGGCATGTACACACACGCCCCGGGTTATAGACTAGGAAGAGACGCGACGCGTCGGTGAACGTTCCGCACACTATAACTATGGAGTACGGGAAGGAGATTGTACAGGTCGTCTCGAATCTCGTGTCACCGTTTCTCGATCTAGACGACGGACAAATCACTTGACGCACGAAATGCGTTGAAGATAAGCATTTGTGACGGGGTTCAGCGACGAGCAAAATCGATTGAAAAGTACATTGGTATCGAATGAGAATTTTATTTAGATTACGTTAACGCGGTGACAGCGAACGAGGTCACATTTGATTTGCATACAGCTTCGGGCAATTATTCCGGACCCACTACTGCCTATGTGTGAGTTTCCTGGAGGGATAATATTCACAAGTAGTAAGAAATTTATTGGCTTATGTTTCACTGTTCCAGACAGAAGCTTTGGTAGCATCATCATATGACGGAGCATTGAAACATAAACCAATAGATTTCTTACTACTTCTGAATACTGTCTCGCCAGGGAACTCACACGTAAGCAGTAGTGGGCCCGGAATGATTGTCCGAAGCTGTACAACAGACTAAATAATCTGTGAACCGTATGAACTAGGTTAGGTTCGGAATAAATTTACAGACCGGCCCAGTTACTAGGCTCGCCCTGTAGGACGACGAGGAGAAACAGCGTGAGAGGAAGAGACGGAGGCGAAGTGCGAGTGACAGGGCAGAAGGGAATGGAGCTGGAGTGCGGGACAGGGTTGGTGGCACTTCACAGGAAAACGATGTTGATCCAGGTCGATACCTGTCATCCGCTGGCCGATGCACTGTCGAGATTGCTCCTAGTTCAGGACCCGTTTCGCTTTACATTGATATTCGTGTGCCTCACCCTTGTTCTCCTCCTTTTCTACGGTACGCCGGCACACAATGAACCGGCCCGCCCATAGTTTGCCACATATTTAGTGACGACAGGGCACCGAATCCGAGCTTACAAAAAGGTGCAAACCTCCGGGTCAAAAGGAAGAGAGACTGGCTGAGGCCTCGCGGGATTTGAATAAGATACCCCTCGAGCTGGCAAATTTCGTTTCAGATTAGTATAATCTCAAACAACTGGTTTTCAACTTTTATTGCCAATATAATGTAGAAACAGTATACATAAAGAAACAAATGAAATATGGTTTTTCATTCGATTATTTGTTTCTTACATTGTAGACACTTAAATCAGGTATGCAAAGCGGAACACGTGGAACGATTATTGCATTAATTAATAAATGATGTTAGATTTGACTTTTTATAATTCCTGTTAGTCAATATAAAACGATTTAATTATTACCAGCACGGACGCAGCTCGAGTGTAAATAATTAATATTGAAATGACAGAACGTTTGCAACATCTCCGATCGAAAGCGGCGGAACGAATTCTTTTTACTTGCGTCGCATGGGAACCTGGACCGTTGCGTAAGTAAGATTAACTATAAGGTCATGTTACACGGCTACCTATACACGTTCGATTGCCGAGCGTAAGCTTCTTTGCGATGTAATACCGTTTTAACAGTCGGCGAACATATCAGCCGCTAATGTCGCGACAGCCCGTGCATATTTTTCTCTTTTCCACGTTGCTTGGCAAATTATCCAGCGACGTGTATCAAAGATTAAAAGGCGAATCTGTATTTTTTCCGTCAGTCGAATTGACGTTACTGACACCAGTGAAAAATAACATTCTGCTTTTAGAAGCGACATTGTGCACTCATTTCGTTATCATAGCCTTAAAAACAATGTTACTACCGACTCTATTTACGATTATCTGGTTAACGTTTTACAATTTTAATCAAGAATGACCGTTACTGATATATTGAATTTTAAATTTTAATCCAAGTCAATCATTTAATATTCATACTGTACATTGAATGTTATTGCTTTATTCATGAAACGATGCTTCGTTAGACGTTCGTCACGTGAAACGAATTCCTCTTTTTTTTTTTAATATAAAATATCGTTTATTGATTTTTCTCGAAGAATCTCGCGGCATCAAAGGCGGAGTGGGTATATACGATTCTGTGGAGGACGCGAAAAAAGCTGCGAGCTGAACGAGCAGACAGTTTGAAAATTTACCGTCGCGCGTCGATGGATAGAGTAGCGGGTCCCGTGGCGGCCGGCTGTCAGCTGTTTTTCGGATTCTGTCAATTCTTGTCAGTTGCACCGACCAGTTTAGCATAAAAATGCTGTTCGGTAGAGATGGCCGGCTTTTCGAAGGCTCTCGCCCGACACGGTACAAATGTATCGTATATCAAAGCGGGCGGCCCTGGCCACGGGAAAATAAGAAAGTTCTTGTTCTTTTTATTATGGTGCTACGCTCGCCGTGGGCGGCGTCTGATATACGATCGGAGTTCAGCATTTTGTTGACGAAAAAGCTACTACTGCCTGCCGTCGTTCACATTTTTCTACCGGCTCGCACACCGGTAACATAACCGTTGGGAATATCTCGCAAAACAGATTTTAGAGAACTTCAAATATTCCTCTGTGGACTCCGCAATTAATTCCGGCCCGATGCTTAATTGATGAAAAGAAATTTTTCAATCTTCCCAGTAGAATTTAACTAACTCCTTTGATGTATCTCAGACTTAAACAGATTATCTCAGTCTTTAACAGATTCAATTTCAAATGTATTTTCGTTCGCTGCTTCACTATACCCTCTACATAATCGGCTCACACGTGTAACATGAACGGTATTCTAGTATCTCGCAAAACAGATTTTAGAAAACTAGATACCAAAATTATTCCGAGTCGAATCGATAATTGACAAAAAGAAATTCATCAATCTTTGCAGTATAATTTAAGTAATTCCTTTTATTTATCTCAGACTGACTCTGAACACGCGGACGTGTTAATTTATTGACTGGCCAGTCACGAACGCAATGTACTTGAACACCCGGAACTCGGGGTACGGTTTAAGCGCAGAAGAAAGGAGACCTAGCGATAATGAAATAGATATCCTAACGGCGATGGTTTCCAGAACGTAATTACGACTCTGGAGGACTTCTCGAAACTAGGAAATAGGGGGTGTTTTACGCGGTCTTAGATAGATTCTTTGTCTCGAGCGTCGCACGTGTGACGCAGAAGGTGAAGAAAGTGCATTTTGACGTTCGAGTATCCAACAATATATACGGAATACTTATTTTGACGATACCTACGATTTATTAAACACTCGCATTCCCGGTTGAGAACTAAAACACTTACTCAGGATTAAGTTTAAGGCACCTCAAAGTCGGTGCATACAAGTACCTCGCAGAACAGATATTAGAGAACTAGATACCACAATTAATTCGAGTCCAATCGATAATCGACGAAAAGAAATTTGTCAATCTTCCCAGTGTAATTTAACTAATTCCTTTCATTTATCTCAGACAGACTCCAACAGATTCAATCCGAAATGTATTTTCGTTACCTGCCTCGCCATGTCCTCTACACCTACACTTGCACCGACGTCCGACGTACCCATGCATTTTCATACGTCACAAATTTTATTCGCATGTTTTGACATATTTTAATTGGACAAACGGAGTAGTTATACAGGAATGACAGGATGATAATGCAGGCAGCCGCTTATTAAACATCGGCATTGAAACGTCCATCGCGTAAAACGGTGGAAATTCATTAAACGATTTCGAAATCGATACGCGTACGCGTGCACGGGGGGTAAGTACGTACATGCCAGTTATATATACTGTATGGAAGCGACGCGAATTCCTTGATACCCGGTGTAGAGCGAGTCGCTGCATACGTACCCGCGTACGCCAGTTTGGGCCTATTCCCGGGATGCCTATTTAACAACCGTAGTTAACGTAATATGACATCCGCCGCGGCGAGCGATTACGGGGAACACGCGATGCAAATTTACGGTATTATCGTAATAAACAGGTTATAAAGGTTGATAGCTTCCTCGTGTATTGAAATTACACCGCGGCACAGCTAAGGTTTCCGCGCGGACGTGCATTTCACGTCCACCCGTCTGCGACGCGCTTTTTACCTGAGCAAATTTATTATCATACAGCGCCGATCAAAAGTGGCACGAATTTTTTAATCCGCGCGTCCTGCAACATGGAAATCCCGCTATCCGAATCAACATGTCGTCGCACATTTTTATATCGTAATCGAGCGTGCCAATTTGAATACAATTATCGTAAAAATAGACACGATCGTCTAACAATAGAAACATTTATATTCGCTAATGCCTGCCGGCTTAGAGTGTAAAATTGATCGGCTCTGACGATATGCTGACGAAGCATGGATCGGTACGTTCGGTGTTACATATTTAATCTTCCTGTTACATGAACCCTACCAACACCGCGGCGGGACGTACGTACGCTCACTTTTGATTCCCGCTGTATGCGGGTATATACATATAAAGGAGCACGTTATTAAGAATGTTAACGTATGTTCGTGACGGGTTGTCAGGAACCCTTTTATCCGGCTGAACTCGCCTCGGCTGGTAGATATAAATATGCAATAGCGCTTGTCATGCGCAGCGCCTAATAATTGAATGTATAATAAAGAAGGCGTCGCTCGATGTCATGCTGACAGACAGACTACGGAGAGAGAGAGCGGGCCGCGCGCGAGCGAGAGAGAGAGAGAAAGAGTAAGAGGAGTACCCACCACGGACAGACGTCAACTGTCAATTTCTTCATTTCTTTTCTTTCGCTTCTCTTTTTGTTTTTTTTTTTTTTTTCTCTCCTGCTCCTCTCTCGCTGATGCTCCATCCATCCATCTTTATGCCGGTGCCCCGTTTCGCTGTCTTTCGCTGTATTTCTCTTGACTAACGATTCCCGAACCTGAAATCAGTCTCAACCGTTCGCCGATATTCGATTATCAACCACGTGTCGCTCTCCTTTTTTCTATCGACGCCCGGTAGAAATAATTGAAACACACTGTGTTCAGTTATCGAGCGTGTACGATATTTGAATTTTAATAGGCAAGCTCGGCTACGAGAAGTATTTTATCGTGTAAAATTGATAATACGCAAACACGCTGCGGAACGTCAAGAAAAACGATCGTTGAACACGTGTTTTTCTTTTTTTTCTACTTCCTGTCCGGTGACTAATCGATCACTACCAAGGTGAAGCTGCAATCGCCCGAGGCAAACAGCGTTATCTCAGATAAATGTTATGGGGCCGGAAACAAATTTTCCGGAAGTTGTATGTTTACCCTTTTTCCTTGAGTATTTCCATGAATGACGTGCCGGTTCATTGATAAAAAAAAAAGGAAAAATATCAGCGAGAACCCGGACTGGCAGACGATGGCTCGCCGTCGGTGGTGGTGCGGTGCGTACGTACACGTGTGCTATGAGCGACGCGTACGGGTGGAGGGCTGTAAACGGCCGATTCGATATCCATTCGAGACTGAGAGTGCCCTCCACTTCCCTGACAGCTAGGCAAACACTGAACTGACGTTTAGAATAGCTCTTATTTATTCTAACCTGTTTATTTAGGCTGCCGGGATCGCATTACCTGAGAGGCTTTGAGTGGCAGCCAGGGAAGACTACCGTTGTCAGCACTGAACTCATTGTCACGCGTCAGCCCATCGAGCTACAATACGCTGCTGCCTACCACCGTTCATACAGTAGCCAACAAAACGTCTATGGGACGTGTAAGTTTTTTCTTTTACAGATGCGCATTTTGTTGCGTTTAACGCCGTTCGAGTTCCAGTGGAATTCTAATCGGTCACAAAAATTTCCATGGGACGCATACATTTTTTACGAAAGCGCTCACGTTCGAGAAAAAATTCTAATCACTTACAAATTTTTTTACGCCTGCTCATTTTATTATACTTATTATCGGTCATGTTTTATTGAAATTCTACCTCTACGTAATATGTTTGTAACTTATGTAAACGGTTTCAATACGTCGTAGCTTGTTACTTTGTAAAGTTTCGTCAGCTTGGCTAGCTACTTGTTCCCTTAGCTTCGTTCCATCGCGAGTTTTAAGACTTGGCATACGATTGACTTTCAAGGAACTTGGCGTCGGTGAAAATATACGTTAAATATGTATGCATTCCGTTGGTGCATACGGAATCTTGTTTTTTTTTCCGAAGTTTTATATTCGTCGAGCCAAATCATGCTGTTTTTTTTATCAGAAGCTATCCTGCGTTTTAAGTTCATGTTTATTGCCTGCTGTCAAGATTTGTAACGAGCACCTTGTAACCTCATCACGTATACCGGGAACTCATGAATAATTAGACCGCTCCGTTCGTGTTTGAAATTATATTTTATAATTAAAACAGTTCGTATTTTCATACATAGTAGGTTCGTTTCTCCTTGCACATCACGATGAAAATGATATCTAATAATTATCAACGTGATACCGAGCGACAGGATACGTTTTCCAGTAACGTACAATATTCAAATTAACTTCTGTAATAACAGGTAAAAACTGTCCTAATTTAGCTCATCAATATGACGGACTGATAGCCCGGAGCACTTACGTACATGTTGCAGCACGCTACCTCGTAACCGCACGAGATTCTTTCGATAAATTGAACGCTTCGCAACACATCTTATTAACTTGATCTATAACACCATTTTTTTTTACTATGTAATTACGGTATGTCTTGTTAATGGCATCCGTAGGGTAAAACTGCGTTCACTTCGTCTACAAGCGAAACGTTTTCGGGCCGGTGTACTCGAAACAAAAAATAACTCTAAATCATCGAACAAGAAAATTCATATTAATAATAAATCGTATGTTAAAAATAGCAATGAACCTCTGAGCTTCTCTTCGCGATGTTATCGAAAGTATCTCAGGGTTTAACTCCATATATCAAAATAGCTTTCTGTTAAAGAACACATTAATCCATTGTAATTGAAATCACTTGGAAAGTTTCGCATAAGAAAGCGATTTAATTGGCTTGATGTTTGATAACGTGACTTGTTAGCCGCACGGTAAGGTGTACTTTCTTGAGCGAGTGTAGCCACGTAGCTAGAAGCGTAATGTATTATACCAGCTAGGCAGGTATATTACAGAGAGCCGCAGTTATGCGCGACGTGGCTATGATTGATGACAAGTCGTTGCTTGTTATGAATATAATATCGATCAATCACGCTATTTATCGGACGAATGCACGGGGCCCGGTTCTATCGTCCCTGACTGCACTATGCTCGCCTGCCAACCTATCTATATCTATTTCGACTTGACCCGCTTCCATCGAAACGAATCCATTTTTCATTCCACGCGCCGCTCTCTAACTCTAACCAATTGTGGAACCTATCTATACAGCTTTCTGGCATTAACCGGTAATTGCCGAATCGAATCGTCGATCAATCCGATACAGACAACGCCGCGATTGTATAATAACTGAAATTTTTTTCCCAACTCGCTCTTTCATCGTAATTATAGATCCGACGGATTGATAAATAAATCCATCGGAGATTTATGTTCGTAAATAAAGAAGCGTTGAACGATGCTTTAAAATTCATTATCCCGTTGGAATTGAAAATCGCAACAATATGAGATTGTTAGGAGCGGTGCTGCTCGTAGCACATTTTTAATAGTTAATGACGCGACGGCATCCGGGGCGGTGAATCGCAAGAAAAATGTCGTTTGTCAAAAATATTGTTGAGCAAACTCGCGGTTAAGCAAACGACGCCCAATAATGAGCGAAAGCTCGTTAAAGCACCGATAATGAGATGATTATTTCTTGCTCGTCGAGCCTCCCGAGCGGTTGGTCTCGTTTCAAGTGTAGTTTCTGGAGCAGACCCGTGAAACGAAAAAGGAGGTAACATTCTTCGGCGAGGCGTGGCTCCCGTTAACGACTCTCCTCGCGAAATCGTCTCCGCGCCATGTTGAGAAGTCAACGTGACGTTAAACGAACTGCCGTTGCAACGAGAGGGGAGCCGGCCGACTAATGACAAGAAATGTCACACCGATCATTTATCATCGCGCGTACGCGAGCTTGTCGGCAACAATTGAATGTTAACGCGTTCCCGGATTGACTTACAAACAAAAAATAAATTAACATTCACCGAGAGCGTTAACGTTATCGTCGAGGCGAAAAACAATTGATCGCCGTGATAAAAATGAAACAATGAACGATAAATAGAGAAGGGATGTTACTAGTAATGGCTTTTGAATCACTCGTGATTGGATCACGTTCGTTCCCGATCACGGTGATTTTTCACAGTGATCCGTGATATTCGTGATCGCTTCTTATTGGTACGTAGAGAGAAGCTGCTACTAACGCTTGCGCGTTTCATATGAACCAGAAGAACACGAGCGCTTAAAGTAATTAATATGACAGTAATATGATTTACGGTGATAGATATGATAAGAAAAATAAGAACGGTTGCGCGTTACCATAGTAGCGCTGACAATCATTTTAATTTCCAAGATTTAGGATTCTTCCTCACGGTAATAACGATTAATATTATCATCATTGCAACTACATATTGACAACGGAATAATGAAACGTATACGTATACATATTTCAAGTGAGGGTGATTGTACTATACGTATAACTTCTTAAATGAAGAAATAAATATAACATAATATACATGTACAACTATACGTATTAGTTATTCCAGCAAAAAATTTTTTGTCCTACCCAATTTTTTAATTTTATATTAGATATTTTACAAATCATAATCTGTTCCAAGTAATTTTTGCAGATACGAAACAGATTTGAATATCACAAGCATTGTAATCATTAGTAAGGTTACTTATAGAATCTCTACTTACTATAGAAAATCGCGATCACGGTCGTGATCGAGTATAATCACGACTCGCGATCGTGATTTTGCGATCGCCGCGAAAAATCACAGTTAGCGATTTCGAACGCCGTCTGTAGATGTTGCACGCGGGCTGATAAATTCCCCGATGTTCCACGAGCGTACCCGCGAGTCATTATTTTTATTTCCAGCGTACTCTCCGTTCGTGCATTCACGTGCGCTGCTGACAAAAGAACAGGGGGGGCCCCGGCCTAGGTTTTCTTTCAAAGGGCAACGATTTAGAGCGGTCCGTTCGGAAAGGTAGTACGTAGGTTCGACCGTGCGATATCTGATCATCGTTTCCGCGCGCTGTCTCCTTCACGGGACGGTACTCGAGCACTATCGGGAGCTTATATACATTTTTTGGCTAACAAAAGGTCGTTAAAAATCCGTTAGATACGGCTGTCAGATAGGCGCGGCCTCTCTAGTGTGCGCGCGGTTACGGGAGAACCTCTCAAGTTGAGCTCTTTGTGCGTGATTTGAATGCAATCGGAGGGATGTCGTACGGCACAGGCGCACGGTCACAGTCACGGGGTGAGAGCAGAGAGCGTGTGGTGGGACCGGGAGGGGGGCAAAAGTAGGGAATTGCCTATGGGAGGAGGAGTTAGCGGTGCTAATCTCCGATCAGTGTCGAGAGCGTAACACGATCCGACACGACGTGACGTGATCCAGACTCGATAGCCAAGCGAATACAACCCCGCGGCGGTGGTTCTGCAGCGGCAGGAGCAGCAGCCAAGCCTTCATGCCTTGTACAGTGGATGTGGATGCGGATGGTGTCGAGAGGGGCAAAGCTGCCGGGGCTTTACAAAGCATGCCCGCGCTAAAATCGACACGGACAGCTCTACGTGACGTATCTTCCGAAATTGAACTACTTACCGCGCCGCAACGCCTCACGCTCGGATTCACCCCCTGCGTTCACCCGAGGGCCGAGATTAATTTGGATTCTCGTTTAAACACTTTCAACGGTTACGATGAATTCTTTTTATTCGATTTCGAGTATGGTTAAACAATGATAATGGTTTCTTTGTGTCAGTGAGTCATAGAAGAATTTCATTCTTATCGATCAGGTCAACAGATGTTGAAAATTTGAGAAGAATGAAAGTGACACTTTGAGTCCATCTTTACGGTTGATTTTCTTTTGGGTAAATAGGCCTGATCACCGATGTGCCTTCGACTCGTGTATTCTTTTTATTCGTTTTTCAGTATGGTAAAAAAATGGTAATGGTTTCTTTGTGTCAATGAGTAACGGAAGATAAAACTTTATTCTTATCAGATCAACGGATGTCTAAAGTTCGAGAAGAATGAAAGTGATACTTTGAGTCCATCTTTAAGGTTGATTTTCTTTTGGGTAAATAGGCCTGATCACCGATGTGCCTTCGACTCGTGTATTCTTTTTATTCGATTTTCAGTATGGTAAAAAAATGGTAATGGTTTCTTTGTATCAGTGAGTAACGGAAGATAAAACTTTATTCTTATCAGATCAACAGATATCTAAAATTCGAGAAGAATGAAAGTGACACTTTGAGTCCATCTTTACGGTTGATTTTCTTTTGGGTAAATAGGCCTGATCACCGATGTGCCTTCGACTCGTGTATTCTTTTTATTCGATTTTCAGTATGGTAAAAAAATGGTAATGGTTTCTTTGTATCAGTGAGTAACGGAAGATAAAACTTTATTCTTATCAGATCAACAGATATCTAAAATTCGAGAAGAATGAAAGTGACACTTTGAGTCCATCTTTACGGTTGATTTTCTTTTGGGTAAATAGGCCTGATCACCGATGTGCCTTCGACTCGTGTATTCTTTTTATTCGATTTTCAGTATGGTAAAAAAATGGTAATGGTTTCTTTGTATCAGTGAGTAACGGAAGATAAAACTTTATTCTTATCAGATCAACAGATATCTAAAATTCGAGAAGAATGAAAGTGACACTTTGAGTCCATCTTTACGGTTGATTTTCTTTTGAGTAAATAGGCCTGATCACCGATATGCCTTCGACTCGTGTATTCTTTTTATTCGATTTTCAGTATGGTAAAAAAATGGTAATGGTTTCTTTGTGTCAATGAGTAACGAAAGATAAAATTTTATTCTTATCAGATCAACAGATATCTAAAATTCGAGAAGAATGAAAGTGACACTTTGAGTCCATCTTTACGGTTGATTTTCTTTTGGGTAAATAGGCCTGATCACCGATGTGCCTTCGACTCGTGTATTCTTTTTATTCGATTTTCAGTATGGTAAAAAAATGGTAATGGTTTCTTTGTGTCAATGAGTAACGAAAGATAAAATTTTATTCTTATCAGATCAACAGATATCTAAAATTCGAGAAGAATGAAAGTGACACTTTGAGTCCATCTTTACGGTTGATTTTCTTTTGGGTAAATAGGCCTGATCACCGATGTGCCTTCGACTCGTGTATTCTTTTTATTCGATTTTCAGTATGGTAAAAAAATGGTAATGGTTTCTTTGTGTCAATGAGTAACGAAAGATAAAATTTTATTCTTATCAGATCAACAGATATCTAAAATTCGAGAAGAATGAAAGTGACACTTTGAGTCCATCTTTACGGTTGATTTTCTTTTGGGTAAATAGGCCTGATCACCGATGTGCCTTCGACTCGTGTATTCTTTTTATTCGATTTTCAGTATGGTAAAAAAATGGTAATGGTTTCTTTGTGTCAATGAGTAACGAAAGATAAAATTGTATTCTTATCAGATCAACGGATGTCTAAAATTCGAGAAGAATGAAAGTGACACTTTGAGTCCATCTTTACGGTTGATTCTCTTTTGGGTAAATAGGCCTGATCACCGATGTGCCTTCGACTCGCGTTACGTCTGTAGTTGTACTTTGCTCGGTGCGCGTCAAGAGTCGCGCCACGCCACCCTTGCGTGCAGCCGAGCGCTTGTAATACAAACTCCGAACTCCGCGGCGTGGCAGTATAGTAGGTATGTACTACGTACCCACACGGGGCTGTCACAAGTGCTCGCACGTCATTGTGACATTGTGAGCGCCCACAGGAGTGTGAGGAACCAGTTGTCGAGAGCAACAGCTGCTCGACCCGTAACCCACATACATCACCGCACGTCATTGTTCACCGCGCGCCCATTATTCGAAACAGGTATGGGGACGCACCTTGGCGTTACGTCACCGGGAGACACTAGACCAGTTAATCGGCGTACGTCATCCTACCGGAGGAATGGTCAATGATATTACTCAATCGACCGTAAACCCGGCGCTCTGTGAGAAACGTCTCTAAAGAGAATGCATACGCGCGTACGTCGGTCCTTGTCACCCGTCTCCGTCACGCGCAATACCTATCGCACCTATTTTATATTCGCGCGCCGCTAAGCTAGGCGCGACGTGTTCATTCATAACTGACGCTTTTCAATTTTCAATGAAACGAAATCTGGAATGATCAACCAGAGATTCGACGCAGGATGTGAATGTATGAAAATATATATTTCGATGGTCCGAATGTTTCCAGAATAACGGGAGTGACGATGTAAATAAATGTATAATATATTCTGCTCGTTAAAGAGACGATTTCAACCGAGCGCGTGACATATTTATGGAAGTCGAAGGAGGATGTCCCTTTCTTTTACAGGCGATACATCTTTGATGGATCGCCGGTGAGACGATAGATAAAGTGCATTTCCATATTCCTGGGCGGGCAACGGGTGTCCCCGGCAATTTCAATATGAGACCGTGAATAATGCATGCCGCGGAAGATTTTGAGCCCGACATTGTCACGCGGCTCGCGCCCTATCATCCGCGATGTAAAACCGAGATAGATGGTACGCGGTAGGCTTGAATAATGAGCGAACGTTACGCTGATACCTTGACTACTTTTCTAACCGCCTATTCCCACCGCGCGGTAGCGACGTAGCCTCTATCCGCTATTTAGAAAATTCAACCGATGAGTCATTCGACGAGTCCGCTTTCAACTTGCAGCCGACTTATTAAAACCACGCGCTACGTACCGTCTCGTACATCATTCGACAACTGATGGATGACGTTCTCTATCCATTTTACTTTATTTATGCACTTCGAGTGCTTATACAAGCTGTGCCATCTATCCATCTGAAATATCTCATTTATTTCCGAGAACAGAAACAGCCGTCGGGCGAACATTCGCGAGGTAATTAATGGGACCCCGCAACAATTTTGCGGAAAGAATAAAAAATTGCAGCGAGCGGCTCGGATACGGCGATAATTACGAGACGCGATGCCCGGGGATCGTTTATGAACATCTCGAGGAGTAGTAAAAGTGAATATACATTC
>SHCU01001307.1:0-15739 GCA_004307685.1 Ceratina australensis | reverse complement strand
ACGGTAGTTTTCGGACTGGTAATGGGTTCACGTTGTTCTCCGGCGTGTCAGATAGTATGAAAAATGTGGAACAGGCAACAGCCATTTCCACAAACGGTTATCATGGTCAGTAAATTCCATTTTTATTCATACAGCCCAGATTTTATAATACGATTTATTCCGGAATCCGGGGGTTTAAATCAGAACTAAAAAGCCAACAATCTGGAAAGGCAGTGGTCGTAAAAATAAGCAAATAGGAATGCGCTTCTTGTGTAACGTTCTATCGAAGATAAAACAGAAAAAACCGGGAGGGAAATGTGTCACAAGAAAAATTCCTCGCGCGTGCGGCTTCCTTCACGGATGAACGGAAACGAAGCTTCATTTCTTTTTTTTTTTCATTCGGTAATATGGTTCGACGCGCGAGCGACGGAACCGCAACTGGCCAACACCAATTAGCGACGATCGGGTTGGAAATTCTAACGGCACGATACTGCGTAATGTAACGAGGCAACCTCGGGCAACGCCTAGTGTAAATTGCGTTTCCAGTGAGTGGTCATATATGCTGGCCAATGCCTCCTCCTTCTCCTTCTCGTTCTCCTCGCCTTCCAGAGGAAGGTATCGACCTAATCATCAGCGTAGACAACGCTCCCGATAAAGAATGCACCGATAACTATCGCTGTTTATTATAAATAGGAACAGAAATAATCTTTTTGGTTAAATGTATTTACAAGTTTGTAGATTTTCGATCATAGGGACCTAGCATCTCAAACTTGCCCAGTTTTTTACCTTTAATAGGTCAGATTTTTAAAAGTAGCTGCGAATTTGCATGAAAATATATCGAGCTTCTCGGAAGAAACAGGACTCGATGAAACAATTGAAAGTTTAAATCTGATGAGAACAGTACTATTATTTTTTAATCCTTTGCCTGGGACTCCGGGAGGCTACGCTGCTGATCGTGGAAGTATTGTAAAATGATAGGCACCGATCGATTGACCGGGTCCCACGTTCGCAGTGAATGCAAAATAAAACTCTACGTAGAGGTTGTGGTGTCGCACGAATATCAACGGTGTTAATATTCAATGCCGTGTTGCGGCAAATTTCTTTCGAATAAATTGATCGTTAAGCTTCTCGAGAATTACGAATCGTCTGGTTAATCTTGAAATCTGAATAAAGTTTTCCAATTTCTATGTAGAATATGGTAATTTTCGGTTACCGAAAGGATTCTTTAAGATGTTAGGATGAAGTATGGATCGGGGTCGAAAGAGATTTCGAAATAACGGTTAAAGCATCGAAAGATCCACGGGGTCTCTTATGATAATTAAATCGGGATTCCATTCATGCCACCTGACAAGATTACAACCTATTGTTGCGTAAAGTCTCGTTCCACAATCGGTAGTACTCTTATCGCGACGTTCGATAAGGTTCGTTCAGGAACCGTGTTACTTCGTAGCGTTCACTTGCGATTCGGTTCTCTCGGAGAAATCGATCGAATATTGAATATTTTAAATGAAGACCGAGTCTTGATTGAAATTAAAGATCCTCAGTGGAAAGTTCTTTAGAACGTTAATGCGCTGATCAGTTAGTTCTGGATCGAATCGAGTTACGACGCACTCCATCGGCTATTGTAGAGAATGCTTGTTTACTCTCTTTCATTCCTTGTAACGGATCATGAAACTCAGGTTTATTCTATCAATACCATTCAAGGCTCGACTCCAGCGATTTTTTATCGATACCATTCGAAGTATCGGTAGACGAACGATTCTTCTTCTCGATACCAAATAACGATTGGTTAATTATGCGCTATTCTTGTTTAATGATAGTAGGCCGATTTCATTTGACGCATCAGTGATCTCACTAATTAATCAATTCGGGCCATCGCGATCCTTTCTAATATTTTAAGCACTCGTTGCATTGTACACAATTAGGAGTCTGTGCTTAACCCATTAACCCAATGTAAAATCAGATAGCGTTTGTTTTTCTCAATGGATCAGAGAAATCCGTATTCTAATTTCTTCCGTTTAAATTTCCCGAGGGAAGTCACTTTCCATTCTCGTTATGGCAGAAGAAAATTACCGCGATCCTCGAAGGTCGGCGGCTGTGTTCGCCTCTTGCGCAATTAATAGCACGGTGAGGTAACGCGATCGCGCGTGTGGAAATCGGTTGGAGCAGCTATAATAACCACTATGGAGATAGACAGACGAGGAGGAACGGGCCCTCGGGTCTAACACCGCATTCCGCCTCTATGCGTGGGTAGCGGAAAACGAGCCCACGATTTCCTCGAGAAAGTACCCGGTAAAGGGGTAACATCCCTGGGCGAGTGTCTGCCCGTGTCGTTGGACGAGTAATCTAGTCAGTCTGTTAGAGTAAGAAACTCCGGATCTGATCAATCATTTCTAATGCATTCTGAATTATCCGCGAATTGGTATCAGCGAAACGTAGATCGTTGCAAGTAACGGTTACAGAGCGTTCTGTAAATTTTCCGGCTGAGATCAGATAGAAAACGACGAGTGGAAGTCGGTCAATCACGGTCTACCGCAAAAATTTGTAACGCGCGCGAATCTTTTTGCTGCATTTTGCGCGACGTATCCTGTTCGAGGCAAAAACTGGTCCTGGCCTCAGCAAATATGATAATACCAGCAAGAAACGTGATAATTAGTCCGCCAGACGCTGCTACGCTGATACGTTAGTCCAACTGGATTTTACTTACCAGTCTGATGTAGGTGTTAATCATCTCTGCTAACTGCGGCGCTCGATTCGTGTGCAAGGGTAGCCTGACGCCCGACGAGATTTGCAACACGCAGACACCGATTCTCGGACAGCTCACTGACACGATGTCTTCTAACGGTAGCGTTTCCAAAATTATCAAGTCGCCGTTTGTCGTTCGTTTTATCAGTCGTAAACCGTGGTGAGAGATAGCCACGTGCTGCGTTTCCGGATGCTGAGGTCCAATCTGATTATAAATTAACAATAGGAGTACTTATAGAATAGTTTAGTCATATTCGTTAAAATAGGTTTAGAAATTCTATCAGGGCTTAGCTATTTCTAGCAGTAATGCGGAGGGCCACCGAAGGGTGTTTAGTCAGTAAAAATTTGACATAAACTTGGAGAGGGCAGGTATCTTTGGAAGATTTCCCCTGCGTTAAGAAGAGAAGGTTTAGAAATTGTATTTGCTTACCGATACTGGGAATATCCTGGCGAAATACAGCGGCCACTGTTTCGCCATATCGACCACGTTCTTCTTGATAGTGATCTTGTGCTGGGTACTCTGCAAGTTGTCCAGAGTGATACCGTAATTATCTAGCATCTTGAGCATGTTCTGCCTATCCTCCTTCGTGATTCTGATGCTCGACGTGGCGAGCACATCGTACGCGACTTGACAGAATACCAAGTGAAGCGCTAAGGGACTATTAAGCGTTTCGTTAGGCGCGAACACCTCTTTCTTCACCCTCAACGTCCACGTGACTCGGTTGTACGTGAAATGAGCCGACGACGTTTGAGGGTACAGCTTCGTGTTGACAACCTCCTGGACCTTCTCGATCTCCGGCTTCTCCGCCGGCGGCATCACCGGCCTCAAGAACTCCGGCCATTCCTCTATCTCGATCCTTTCCATCTTGTCTGTACGATGAGTCGAAGCCACGCTCGATCTCCTGTCCATGTCTAATTTCTTGAAGCTTTGCCGTGCGGCCGCGAACGATTCCCTCGTGTTTGGCATCACCCCGAAGTCCCTCGATGACGGCATCCCGAAGCTGTCTCTGGACTTCGGAGACACGTCCCTTATCATTCCGAAGGAATCCCGTTTAGAATTTTCAAATATGTCTCTAGCGTATTTCGGATCGAATATGTCTGAATTCAAGTCTCGGCGAGAATCGAAATCCGAGCTTCTATCTCTGGCGGAACTGGCCATGTCGGTACTGTCTTTGCCGTAAAAGTCTTTCGATTTTTGATCTGCATTCCGATACTCGTGATTCTCTCGTAAGTGTTGCTGGGAAGCGAATATGTCCCGACTTTGGCTGAACATGTCACGTTGGTTTTTCGCGAAGTGCTCGAAGGTCTCCGAGTCCGGAGAGGTTCTGAAGGAGTCTCGGCCCTTCGGCTCCACCGGGGCTGGTGGCGATCTGGGCTGTGGAACTCCAGATTGACTGCACATAAATAATTATTTTGTATTAAGAGTTTCAAGTCTTTATGTCTTTCGATTTTATTCTTGGAAGATTACCAATAGGCTTGAGGAAATAATACCTGTTGCTGTACATGCTTCCGCCTCTGGGACTCGGGGGCTGCGGAGGTGTAATGGGAAGCGGAGGTGGCACGGGCCTCTCCATTCTTTCAATCTGTGTCCTGACAACTTGCGCCTGAGTCATAATGTCGGTCGTGCCTTTTGAAGTAATGCTTTGCGTGTCGTCAACCGTCGATGCGTAATCGTCCCATCGTCCACCTTAATACGAGTATTACCAAATAGCAATTACTCATTTTCTAGGCATCTGCATTGATCGGTCAGACAATTACCTAATTGTTGTTCGAGGAGAAGCTTCCTATTATCTTCTAAACGTTTGACTTTAGAGTCGTCGCGTGGCAGGGCGGGTTTCTCCGCAGTTTTCGTTGACCTGACGCTGTGATTCGCTGTCACCTTCTCCAGTCTCTGTCTCATCTCTGAGCTGAGCTTCAGTTTCCCTATGCTCCCCGGCGATGGCCTCTGCGCGCCAACTTCTAACGCGGACCTGAATAATAAAATTAAATGTTAAAAAATCATTTATTAACTCGAGATATCAGATATAATTTAGGAGAGTTACTTTGATTTTTTCTTCTTCTTTTCTCCCTCCTCTTTGTATCCGTTCTCGTGCTTGGAAATCGGAGTGGACGAGTGAGTCACCACTGTTTTGTCCTCGCTCCCAACAATATTTTCAATTTCGAACTCCTCCCATTCAACAGCACCTTCTGTGCTCGGTTCACCGTCGCCTTGATTGTACTCTTGATACTGCGGCGTGATTTTCCGATGCTGCTGCTGCTGCCGCATCTTAAATTCTATAAAACTATCCTGGCTTTGATTTTCGTTCGAGTCGCTCGGCGGAGGCCATCTGAAATTAAAGTAATACATTATATAATTATATTAAATTAATTAGATTAAAAAAATATTAATATTAAATTAAACAATTATATTAGTAAAAAAATTCGATGAATTTTATTACTTTTATCACTCACCTCCATTTGCCGATTCGCACGGTTTTGGCCCTTCCGTAGGGATCCAAGAAAGGTCTGGATTCCGACGGGTCGTGTGATTCCAAAGGCGGTGGCATGGGTGGCGGCGGTGGGACACCTTTGTTGTTGCTCGAATTCGATAAATTGCTATCCACGCTGCTCTTACGATTCTTCAATTCGCTGAGCACGTTCGTGAAATTATTTTGCACGTTGCTCTTATTCGCATTTGGCCTCTTGGCATCCGTCGCGCCGGGTGATTTCTTATCACCCACTTTCCTCTCGACACTGATCTTTCTCACCGCGTACTCCACACTGGTCTTCCTGACGATTTCGGCATTCTTCCTCGGCGGACTCTGCGACCGATGAATCTGAGCTTTGACGGTTACCTCTTGCCGCTGGCTAGTAGCCTGAGTCGGTGTGCTTTGCTTCTCCGTTGACCAGAGCTCGCCGTCCTCCGGCTCTCTAAACGATACCTATTCCAAGATATTTCAACTTGACACCTCGAACGTGTATCATAATTCCCGTAAAGATTAATTAAGAATTGACCGAGTATTTTACAAGTAAACATGCTGAACATTATCTGATCTGTGCCGTTATGTACAGTAGTGCCCTAAAAGCTGGCTAGGTTTTTAATCACAGTTAGATGAAATGATTAGGTACCTTGGAGTAGCGTCCAATGGAATCATTCGGCCCGATTTGGGCACCGTTTTGGGGGGCTGGGGGGACAAGATTCATACTCGAGGGGCCTGCCGTGCCCTGGAAACACACACCCATGCCGTGACGCGGCTCGAAAGCCCGCGGATCTCGCGAGCGAACACTGACAATCAAGCTCGTGCAGTGCGCGCGTAATAGTTAGTAACTATTTTAGTTATGTGACCGGGAGACCACTGTGATCACATTTATAACATGCAACTGGTCTCTTTTTAATCACGTATTATTATATTATGTGCGAAGAAGTACAAGGTACATCAATATCGTCATTTAAAATGATTCGTTATCTTACAAGAACCAAAATCAAGTTTAATTCAATTCGAAAATAATACTACTTATTGATTTACCCTGTGTATTTAACCGTAGTGTGGTTCGCCTTTACACAGTGTACGGTGATCAATTATGTGCGAAACGTCGTACGACCATTCTCTAGGATTTTTCATCACTAATATTTTTGCTAATATGATATCTGATAGTAAATCGAATCTACCGTCCCAGAAAAATAATCGTACAACACTTGTGTCCCATGGTCATCATGAATTATTTCTTAAATCATTTCTCACCGGCTGCGACGAATTTTGAGGGCTCTGCACGAGCAGCTGTTGGAGCGCCTGGTTCTGCGCTAACAACTGTTGCTGGATCTGAATATTCTGAGCCATGGCGCTCTGCAGGAAGGCTCGTTGCAGGTTTTGTTGATAGGCCATCATATCGTTGCTCTGGTTAGGCGGTGAATTTGGGTACTGGGGAAGATTGAGTCCTTGCATGCTGTAAATGGGTATGGGCATGAACCCAGGACCCATGTTCATGCTTGAACTTTGAGGCGGTGGCACCTGCTGCGGCGGGCTGAACATCGGCATCATCATCGGCGGTGACATCATCCCCGGTGTGATAGCACCGAAGTTAAAGCTTGTATTCTGATTCGGTATGTCCATATTTCCACCACCTTTAATCTTCTCAGACAATTCGCTGGCTGTAATCTCTGTACCATCTGCGTTCATCATCGTTTCGATAAAGTCTTGCATCGTTTCAATCCCTCGTTCCTGATTATTGAACCTTCTTTCTAAATTTTCAAGAATAATAGCATTCTCGGTTCTATCGCCCTTCGTTCCTTTGATACTAGCTGCCAAGCTTCTGGCGTCGGATAATTCGTCTAAATTTCCGTCAAGGACTGGCATAAATAGTTCATCCAAGAATTGGTCCACATCGGATGCTTGACTAGGCACCCTGACTCGCCTCACGTGCGACGCCAGCGATGGAGCTTCGCTCGTGTCGGACATGGCAGATGATTTCACGCCGTACTCGCTTTTCTCGATGTACGCACGACTCGACTGACTGCCCGGAAGCGCTCGTTTACCTTCAGATTCGAAAAAAAGAATTCATGTTACATGACCATCAATTAAATAATCACGCTGAACAAAAAAGTAGATAAATCTATTTGTGTACGCTTACCAGGATATTGAGATTTGATGAATCTAGTCTGCGATCTGATGTAACTACTCTTGTCGTCCTCAGATCGTCCGGTCTGGCTTACGGATTGAATATCCGGATACTCGAAGTCAGTAGTTGAATCTTCTTCCTCTATGTTCGGCTCCGTCGTTCGAGTTATTCTACTGTATTTCCTTTCTTGCGCGATCTCGTTTCTAGTCATGTAGTCCACGTTACTCACAGCCGAAGTCTCGCCGATCCTTTCTAAACTGTGATACCGTTCGTTCAACTTGGACGACGACAATCCCAAATTCGCTAGTTTCACCGGCGATGGGACGACTTCCGGCTGAAGCAAATTGTCCAGGCTACGACTGCGTTGCTTCTCTTTCTCGAAGTACCTATCGTTCAGGGCTGATTTCCGAGACAGCCCGGTGTCCGTCGTGGTCTCCAGCATAGCCTCATGAGATTGCTTCCTCACCTGACGAATAATTAATAATCCTCACTGGTACTTACAAATTTACTGATTGAAATCCATACCTTGTATCGCTGATAAGTAATGAAGTACTTTAAAATGTATCAAGCTTGATATGCAAAGGAATTTTTTTATTGAATAAAATTTGAATCTCGCGATAATTTCAATGCAAATTGCTCACCGATGGCTTGGCCACTGGCGGCTGCGGCGGTGGAACGGCCGGCCTTCTCGGCGATTGGATTTCCGGCTCGACAGGTTTATCCATAATCTTCGGTACTGGTTTCCTCTCGAGCGGTTGGAACGTTTTCAGAACCGGTGGCTCTATTTCCTGCTCCAGCTCTCGAATTATCTGTGCATGCTAACAAAATTATTTTATTACGTCGACCGATAATGTTAGCTAGCATGCTTACTTCTCTCTTTTTGATCGGCGGATAACTGTTTTTCCGCTGCTCCAAGAACATGTGTTTCGCAGCTGGGAACGCCGGGGCCAGTTCCATCTCGGAGATCAGATCCAAAACGTAATCGAACCCGTTCGTCTCTGTGACAATCGCGTCGGGGCCATCTAACTGGTTCCACAGGGTGATGGTCCATCCGGCATTGTCCACCCCGTGATTTTGAACGGCTAAATTGGCCAGCTCCTCGCAGGTCGTCCAAGAGTCTACCGTGCAGGTGACTGTCTCGCCTGAAATTAATTTACAGTTCCAGTTTTATATCAATCCATTCATAATTTTCTTTTTATTTATATATCTTTAATTTACCATCGTAGAATCCCACGCTTAGAGCCATGTTCACGCGATTCCTATTAGCTCTCCATTCCAAAACACATGGAGGGTAATTCCTTGGAATGTGATGAACGATCTGCTGATTACTGTTCATAATTCTGTATATAGTTCTTTCTCCTTGCAAAAGCTTCCGCTGGCAGTACGCCTTGTAACCGTCGTACGCGTGATCAGACACATATTTCAAAATGTATTTAAACAGAGTGGCGCTAGGTTGAAACGCTGACAGACAATTTGATAACAGTAACCATCCTCTCTCCTTATTTGCATCGTTCTCGTTCTTCCAAGTTTGATTAGCAAGTTGGCACAGAATCTCGTCCCTCAGTTTCTCGTTAACAATTCCTTTGTTCACTATGTAATCGCCCAACGCTTGTTCCCTTTTACCGCTCAAGTTGTTCTCGTTCATGAAACGCAGAATCATTTTGAATATCATTAACGAGTCCGTGTAATCTTGGTCCCGAGCTTTTGCCAAGAACGGTGTCTTTATCGGCTCACGTTTCATGCCAAATATGTGACTCTTAAAGTAGATGTTGGTGAACTTGGAGAATTGGTATTGATCGATGTCGTTCGGCAGGCTATAATTCTGATGCATGGGTATCACTTGTCCTACTACTTTCAAGAGGTTCCTTTCCGTGTGAGTCGGCTGCCAATCTGTAAAAGTAACGTCAACAATTTATACTTTGACCTACAAATATTTCCTTGCCGTAATACCGTAAAACAATTTCAACCGCAATTATATCCTTCATAGGTTCATATAAAAAAATGAATTACCGTCGAGTTTGCTGTAAATAAAAGCGAGCTCCGCAGGAATTTCCAAGTGATTGACGCCGGCGACGGCTCTAGAAGTTCTCTCCTGCTCCTCCCTCTGTTGTTTCGCTTTGGCGCGTTCCTTACTGGCTCGCTCGATCTCCGCTCTCTTCACCATCTCCTCTTTCAACACCTTGAACTTCTCACGCTGCTTTTTACCGCGGTATAATTTCTGTGCCATAAGAACGCCCCTCTTCAACGCGTTGTACTTCTTCCTCTCGCGATACCCGCGATAAACCGCCTGGATCAGCACCGTGCTCCGCGAAATGTTTAGGAACCTTCTCCTCGCGAGGAACCCTCTGGTGTACCTGTGGTTTTCGTTAATTTCAAATGGATAATTAGTCGGTTGTTCGACCGTGGGAACGATTCTGAATCGAGTGATTTCTTAATTCAAGCTGGGAATAACAGGTCGATTGTTACGGTGCATTAATACGATAATAGGAGCGATATTATTCGCGCGGCTATAAAAACTCGATTCCTTATCGTACCTTTGAACTGTTATCGCAGCCCTTTCCAAGATCAGGGCTCTATTATACTCTAGAGTTCTTTCCAACGATTCCCTCAAGAACACTCTGGTGAGTCCGAGTTGATATTGAGACTGCGCTTCTTTCGGCGCAGCTTTGTCCAAAATTATGCGACAGAGCTCTTTGTTCGGAGCCCCACGGGGCAGATGAGTGGAAACCAAATATCTGTATCGGTCGACGAAGTGGCCGAACAGAAGTCTCACCGGGTAACCGGTTTTTCGTATGCGTATCGTCTCTAGCATTCCCGTGTAACGTAGCTGCTCGAGCACGCAGGGCATGTCGAATTTCATCGGTGCTTTCTCCGTATTCGGTTTTATACACCGTACGAACCATGGGTTACACCTGAGTCAGTAAATAATTGATAAAAATAATTTTAATCGGATTCTCAGCTAAACGCGAGATATCTTACTGAGACATCGAGTCCAGAAGCTGTTGAAGACTGTCGTGGAACCGGGCAGACACAGTCGGTGTTCTCGGTTTCATCGTCACGAATCTTCCATTAGGTTTGTTCATAGTCTTGTTGGCCTCGTGGGTCGTTCTCACGTGTTGGAACATCTTGCTGACCATCTGCAGTCAATAGATGGCCAATTAAAAATTGAATAAGTCAACTGACTCTAATCAGTGCGGCACTTACAGGTATCTTGCTGCTAATCAACAATTCCACAACGTCCGATCGTAGCGTGTCTCTATTTTTATCTAAGAATCCATCGACGTTGTACCAAACTTGGCCGGCGTAGTGTTTAATAGCGAATTCAGCGGAGTTCATTCTCGGTCTTGAGTAGAGTTCGCTCAACGCGTGGTTATAGTGGCATTTCTCTAGGAAAGACAAATCGGTTGCTTTGGGGAAATTGCTCTCGTCGTCCAGAAGGTGGAGGATGCCAACTGGCTTCTTAGCGATCAGATGTATCACCGGCAAATTATCCTGTTTGTCGAACAGAAACTTTATTAAATTCAAAAAACAAGATTTCTAATTATTTACGAATAATTGTTATTTTGTACAAGAACGAAGTTGAGGATGTTGAACTCTGGTACAGGAAAAGCGATTTATTTTGTATGAAAGTTAATCGGACCGCTTAATCTCGACTTTCACTCACGGTATAATTGATAGTAGTCCAGTCGATTTTTTCCTTCGCGTACTCCTGCTGCTCCAGCTTGAATATGTGCTTGTTGAAATAGAACTGTAGGTTCTCGTTCGCGTAGTTGATGCACAATTGCTCGAGGCTGTTCTCGGCGAAGTTCTCGAAACCGAATATGTCGAGTATCGAGATCGCCGCCGTCTGTTTCGTCCCTTTGTAGACGATGTGATTAACGCGTGCTACCAACCAGGAGAACAGGGAACTGTACAGAGCCTTGGCGAACGCGTCCCTGGCGTCCAGCGCCTGGTCGATGTTCAACGCTGTGAAAACTCTTTCGTTCCGTGCTTCCTGCGACCAAACATGATTTTTCTTATTCGATTTTTCTTCGTGAAGCATTTCGATTTTACTTCATGATTAATAAACAACTCACCGTCGTTTTGGTCGTGAGTGCTCTGATAATCCCGTCGGAATTGACTTGAAGCAGATGAGCCGCCCAACGAATCTCAGCGTCAGAACCGACCTCCACGCCTTCTTGGCCGTGTCTCATCTGTTTCCGATGGAAATAGACGTTCCCAAGGTGCAGGACACTCGCGAGAATTTTGAATATGGTGTCCTGCTCCTCGGACGTGAATCCCAGCACTTGCATCGCTGATAGGAGAGCTTTGAAATCTTGGGTATCGCTTTTCCCATCGATCTCACAGTTTCCACCCTGAGAATGAAAAATCTTGATTTAATTCTTCCGTTCCTTGAAACACTTCCGAGATGATTCTTTAAGTTTTAATGACCTGATTTAGATAAAAGTATTTATCGGGCGTCAGCAATCCGTACTTGTCCCTGAGTTGCTGGTCCAAACCAGCCAAGAGTTCGTAAAACACATGATAATTCCTCTCTTCAGACGCTTGCGTCACTATCCTACTTTTCTCTAAGAGATATTGAGTTATTCTTCCTCCTACGATTACCCCGCTGAAAGCAACAGTTCACGTGACAGTTTCATCTTCCATTATGAACATATATTTTGTGCAAACGAAATCATAAATCGTTTAATTCTATACTTAGTGAATTAAATGTTTGTATTATTTACTCTCTGAAGTAGACTTCCAAGTATTTCCCGAAACGACTACTGTTGTCGTTTCTGGGCGTTTTCGCGTTGCCGAAACTTTCTAACAGTGGCGTTGCCTCGAGGATCTGCTCGGTGACGAGGTTGTTCGGGGCCCGATTAACAGCGGCCAGATACTGCATTACGAGTTTCGTCGATTCCGTTTTACCTGAACCGGATTCACCGGAAATAACGACTACCTGATTCGCGCTGGCGTTGTTCGCCGCGGTCACTTGGCTGTACGCCGAAGAGCCCACCGCGAACAGGTGACTGTAAATCACAATTACAATGATAACTGATATATAGATATGGGACATAATTTAAAGAAGACAATTTTTTACGTGGTATGGGAAATAATTTAAGAAAGACAATTTTTTACGTGAATTTTGCATAATGATAAGTGTAATGATAAATAACAGATAGCACAGTAGAGATAATGATAAGTAACAATATGAAGTGAAAAATGAGTTCAGGTTTGTGAATTCTATACGTCTAACAAAAATTAAACTTACGGTGGCAGCGTGCCGAGTATTCGTCCTTCGTAGAGTTTTACCTGATCCAAGCCGTAAATGTCGAACATTTTGTAAGGATTCACCGCGACCAAGATGCTCCCCGTATAAGTCTGTCATTCGTAACAAATAACTGAATTAAAACCATCATTGATTTCGGAATAGAGATAACATTAAAGAGAACGTACATATATTAATTCCTTGTCGTAGCGGATCTTCAAGTTCCATAGTAATGAAGCCTCGTTCAGGTCGCTGTAACGTTAATAGAACGTCAGCCTGATGCAGTCTTAATTGTATAAGAAATATTTAAATGGTAAAAGCTCACGTCAATTGAATCATATCCTCCACTCCATTTTGCCCGAGATCTTGCCTTGGCTTTACCCCGCTTAAATTCGTCAGGGTGAAGATCTGAGGCTGAAACACGTGAAAGGTGTAATTATTAACCCCTTCCCGTGCCATTTAGCTCGACGAAACTCGGGCCCAAGCGGTAGGCATCTAAACAGACCGAATGTTCGGCTCAATTCATGTTTCGCCCAAGTTTTGGCTCTCTCGTCGCGAAACCATGTTTGGACCAAAATCTTCATCGCGAGTCAGACTCGCTAAAGTACGGGAAGGGGTTAATGTTACTCTCTCCTCGAGTCGAATATTGTATAATATATATAGACTGTGAGTTCATCGTTTTGTCTATTCATATCGAAACTATACTGATCGAATCATTTTGGTATTTAAGCTTGAAATGAATTCTCGATTTCAAGCGGTTCGTCGTTTGGTAATCTCGCCGCGACGCACACGGACACGCATCCTTGTCCTTGAGAAACACCACTTTCCTCCGCGCTTGACCTTGACTTTTGAACAGGAACCTCGCACCATGACGGAGTCGTGGAAAATTTCTGAAGTCGTACGTACACCTGTCCTGGGTCGCTGCCTGATTCGAGGCAAAACTCGTCTGAACTCACTGACTGTGAAACGAGAGGCCGACTACTCCTGCCTCCTTCTATTTATTTATATCGCAAATGTATATTTGTTATATATAGATACTTTATGAATCAGTCGTATATCCGATCGTTTCTCGATACGTTCGTCAAGGTTCGTTTCCCAAAGTTGGCCGTTCCGATTAGTTCTCTCAGGCAACGATGTCTTTTCTCGAAACGGTTTTTGCCCGATTTCCACGACGGTTGCGACCCGATCTCCGGAGAGAATGCACGATAAAAAAGGAAGATCCGCGCGAATTCACATAAGACGCGAAAGCCACTCACGTGAGACTTAACCGGATACCGGGTTGCCTGAGTTTGCAATCCCATTGGCGTCGCGTGTTACGATCACCGGTACAGGGTTCACGAAAACGTGTGCGTCGTAACAATTCCGTTAACCCTTTAACCGCGGAATTTAGATTTCAAAATTTTTAGTTGAGTTTTAATGACCTGATTTAGGTAAAAGTATTTATCGGGCGTAACACTATTTAATGTTAGTTTAGCACCAGTTTAAATTATAGTTACAATTCCAACAATATAATAAACCCATTTTTGTTTTACTTTTATTTTCTATAGAAGAATTTAAGAGGGGTCATTTTGATCATGGGAGGTTTATTGTTAAGAATATTCTTTCCTTACGCGATCCTGGAGGAAATCGACTGTGTTCGTATCTTCATTATGTTTTTGTCATAATTTTCTTTTACGTTTACGCCCGTACGAATAGCCTATAATGGGACACCGTTGAACCAGACTCCGACAGGCGATACAATTGAGAAATCGAATACAATAAGCGGGAGAATAATCGATAGCGAGCCGTTAACCGCGGTTCGACTCACGCTCATAATAAAACCGCGAGCGAATCGAATGAAATTACGTTGACACTGTAATTTTTTTTTATGGAGATGCACCGTAATCGCATGGCAATCAGTCGAACGGACTGACGTAACATCCGACTTGTTATGAATTTCCCTTGCGGGAACATTTTTCGATTCGCAAAGTCATTGAATTATCCTGCGCATTCCTCTCGCACAACCGAAATCAATTAATAAGCAATCATCTTCTCGGGGTAAAATATTTTGTACGTAATAAAAATTGTCGGTGTCTCTGGGATAAAAACGCGGGGACGCGTTTATTGGCAAGACACGCGTCGTGTCCTTGGAGCTTGAAAGTGCAGGATAGTGTTGCAACCGGCGTGCGGTCTACCCGTTTTCGTTATGCACTTTCACGCGGGTATCGATACTCGGCTCGGTATCAGCCGGTGGATGTAATTTTCCGCGGTGGTCTACAGGCCACTTTCGCGGAAGCATTTCGCGGTATTTCGCCAGCTATGCGAGGCATTCCCTCGACTTTCTAGCAACGCATTTGACTAGACGCGTACCCCGTTAGCCGCTACGGAAATCTCGTTTCCAGTTACCACTAGAACACTTCTCGCTCCTTTTCCTACCGCGACAAACCGAGATACAAGGCTGTTCCACATAAGCCACATCGACGTTCGTTCGTGTTTACCTGCGACCACTCTATGATCCGATCTATGATCACTTGTTAAAATATGTATACAAACAATGATAGAGCATTGAGATTTTAACCGTTTGCGCTCGAAGAATTTTTCCACAAGTATTTCGTGAATTTTTTACATGCAAGTTAATGTATTCAATATTAATAATAATTTTTTTCGATATTTTTAAATTAATGTGTAAATTAATTAAGTTCAATTCAATCAATAGTATATTGAAGCAGTAATTATTTACTTATGTAACAATTATTTTATAAAAATGATGATGATGATAGATGGTGACTGAGAGTCACCTCTCGAGTGCAAAGGGTTAATAGTTATTAGATACTTGTATTAGAAGGACACTGTGTGAAGTTTAGAAATTTGTAAATGTGGCAATATGAATGAATTCATGAATTTATAAATTCTTTAATTGTTTCTATGACAAGTAATCGATGGAGTTGGAAAACTTCCTCGAGTTCGATGGCTCATAATTATCATCAAATTCTCTTCGCGAGAATCAGAGAAAGAAAAGTTGAAAATACGTGTTTTAAGGGCACAATTAATGTACTCAAAAACATGGGTTCCAATTTAAAAAAAAAGATGCAGTTGCATTTTTCCGATGTACAAAGGAGCATAAAATTATTTGCACGTGGTGCACAATTTAATGGAGCTACAACTTGTTCTACTTCCACGCTACACACT
>SHCU01001305.1:3330-24165 GCA_004307685.1 Ceratina australensis | reverse complement strand
TATAAAGAAACCTCTCTTGAATAAAGAGTTCAACATTCCGGAGCAGTAATGTATGTACCGAAAGGATTATGGTCCGCGGGTTGATTCATTCACGGTCTAATCCTCTTAAACTAAAACCTCCTTATTAATTGCCGTTTGCTTTTGCTCGTGGTCTCACGCTTTCTATCAATTACTTAAAGCTCACGTTCACTCTCTGAAGTGAAACGCGTACAAATGACCCCACGCTGACGTACACACTCTAATTTCATTAATTCCATTGTACTGCTTAAACGAGTACTATCGGAATGTGATTGACGGTTCAGAGAATTCTGAAATTCAGTGCGTTCGTAGATATTAGTTCCAATAAAATTCATAATAATTAATGTTAATGATAATAACGTGTAATAATTAATAATGATGGAAGCTTTTACTTAAATCGGAGATATGGTCGCAATCAGTCTTAATCCAACAGGACACACTTACCCATGCCCTAAATTTTCTATTACCCTCAGCCTTTCAGTCCCTTGTCACAGAACTTTCCACGGTCCCCTGGGCGTTGCAAAAACTTGTTCACCCTTGTCACAACGAAATCACAGTTGCCAGCCCTCTTCATCTTTTTCCCGGTTTCTCTACCAGGAGTAACGACTCCGTCGTCTCGATTCGCTTTCACAGTCTGAAAATTCCATCTCAGAGGACATAAAAAAGACGGTACATTTCGTCGGTCACACGATTGCTAAATAGGAGGGGGGATGAGAGAGGAAAACAAAAGAGGGTCGTGGCAGCAGCTCAGAAATTTTACTTCCTCCTTGCCTGCCCGTCGTTCTTGGTTTGTCGATCTGCCTCGGTTCCGTCATTTGTTAATTGTACACGGTCCAACAATGAGCTAGCTCTTACTTTCGTGAGTTTTCCCTAGGAGGACAAAATTCAAGATACATAAATATAGTTTAAATTGTATTTCATTTGAAACGTAAAATTCCTTACAGAATCCAAAAGCGTTGATTCTGCATTGAAAAATTAGGATTAAGATTTATTATTTCTCTTGGATTTTGTCCCGCTAGGGAAAACTCACATAAGCAAGAGTTGGCTACGGTTCACTGTCGAACCTTATACAGTCGTATTGCTAATTTC
The DNA here is from genome assembly GCA_004307685.1 of Ceratina australensis. NCBI lineage: Eukaryota > Metazoa > Arthropoda > Insecta > Hymenoptera > Apidae > Ceratina > Ceratina australensis. The sequence continues at coordinate 23,058 of SHCU01001305.1, read as the reverse complement.
ACTCTTCTTGTACTTAATCAAGCGTCATTTTAAAACTTGATTTTGAGTTTGGCTATGGACTAACATTAATTAAATAGAAATTCTTTAAGTACGTTCAGGAAATAAGTGACTCGCGATCACCCATTTTGAAAGTGATAAAAAATTCACACATATGCAAAATCAATATATAGTAGATCGAATGAAATTAATATCAGGTCTATAAAGTATGCAATCGATCAGATACTACATAAAGTAATACATTCTTGTCCCTTTAAACGGTTGTTAACTTTGAAAGGTGGCATGTTAAAATAATCGTTTTGTTACAAAGGAGGATGAAATTGTAATTCATCGCTCGAGAAAAAATCGTTTGCTACCACGTCCATTCGCGTTTACAAAGACAAATGGTGAATGAGACTGAAAATAACGTTTAATAAAAGCCGGGTTCATCGCGAAACAGTGAGTAACTATTTTCGTTCATGTGGGTTGTTAAAAGATTAATGTAACCGCTTTTATAACCTCGTTTCGTTATTAATGAGGAGTTATTTTGAGTAAGCAGAGACGAGGGCTCGCTTGTATAAACATTTATTCGAGTGAAAGGAAGTTACAATGAGCGGATCGTCATCAAAATTTATTTCCCTCTCATTGTTGCGAAAAACTCGGTTTACAGAACATTTTGCCAACCAAACTGGCCCGAGTCTCCTGCGTCTATTTTTAATTCTCACACTTTTTTCCTTAATATTTATATATATACTCGGTAGCTATAAATTCATTGAATGAAAAGTGTGCTATTATTCTGAAAGTACCTGAACACCGAGTAAATATATCGTGCCGGGGTCAATATCCGAGGTTCATCGATTGTGCCGAGTAAAATGGACCACGTGTCCCATCCGAGGAAACAGGATTCTTCCATGTCCAAATGGCACGTTGCTCCCACGGGTAAGTCACGATCGAGTCTGCGATATTTTCCCTGGTCTCTCTGCTCGTCGTCCACGTCCGGGACGTAAAACAACACCAGCGACAAACCCCATCTCACGTTTCCTAGAAAATGCGATTACGTTAGAAAAATGCAAGCTTACCAATCGTAGAGATTTCCAAAAATTGTTTTCCATCCTTTTGCACAATTGAATGCTTCTGCGTTTGCGCCGAATATAATATCAGCGAAACGCTCAAGTTAATCGGGGCCGTATTAATAAGATTTACGACTGAGGACCTATTTAACGAGGAACGCTTCGAAAGCCATTATATCTATTTCGAATAACCGACACCTCCAGGGCACTTGTCAAACCTCCCGTCAGCTCGTTCATCAATACGAAATGAAAATTTATCGAGCTGTCTAGCTTCAAGTGGCACCATCATTGCGATGAAATCGTACTAACCACGGAAAATCTGATAAGAATTTTTCGCTTACCTCACTTAAATCATTTTCACGTAGAATTTATTTCTTAACATACTCTTCATACGATGTTTAATCCTTCGCGCCTTAGAGTGACTCCACTTGTTCTATAAAATAAAACATCTATTATTGATTAAATTAAATTTAATTACTATAAAATTCATATATATATATATTAATTAAAAAATCGTCGATAGCAATTTCATAATTTATAAAATAATCATTATATAGAGAATGTTTGTAGATATACGTAGAAAAATTCTTGAGGCGCAAAGGATTAATCTAGCGTCTTATCAGCGTGACAGCGTCGATTCTACCGGGTCGGAAGTGGATGAACAATTTGTTCAGAATTAGTAAAATTACATATTCAAATGGTATGACTCAGAGATGAAGATCAGTGGTCAGAAAAAGAGATAAGTATATGCTCGTAAGAAAAAGAACGGGATCGTAAAGGAGAGAGAGAGGGGAAAAAGAGTGAGACGTCGCGAACACGAGGGGGAGAAGCCACGGCGCCGTGGCACGTCGCGACGCTCAGTCTACCGGCGTCGTCCGTGCAACATGAACGCGTTCGGTTCCCGCTACCGTCGTTAAAATCGCGTGGTACCTTCATTTCACGGCCCCACCGCCGCACGCGTGCCCGTTCAAACACTCCCCTTCCTATGCCTCGAAACCCCCCACTTGCCGCGTCGTTTTTTAACTATCCCGGTCAACGATCTGTTTAACAACAGTTTTTGTCAAAACATCGAGTAAAAATCAGTTGCGGTGTTCGTTGCGGTGTTTTTAAAAGTCAGTGTGATCGGTGGCAAAAGTTCGACGAATGTATTTCAAGTGAAAAGATTTGATTACCCGCGAGCCTGTTATTCGTAGCATTTAATGGTTATTTATAAATGAATTTTCAAAAAGTTGGCCGAAGTTTGAGACTTTGAGTTTTCGCTCAAGGATCGCTCGAAATAATCGTGAGCCGTTTTCTAAGAACTAAAGATGAGCGTTAACTACTCCCTTTGATGTTCGGATCTCGAAAATTGCTCAAAATAATTGCGAATTGAAGCATGCCTTAAAATACTCGTATCCCACGTGTCGTTATCACGCTACCTGCCAGGTTAAAACTGTTCCAAGCTTAAATATAAGACGTAAAACGATTATGAGCACTATCGGTAACATTTTTGTGAGTGCCGTGTTCAAAGATAAAGAACTATCAGCGGCACAATTAGTGCGATCACAGGTGTTCGGACACTAGTTTCCACGTAATAGAGAAACATCGTTTCTGCTTGTGATTTTGCTAATAAGAAGTGAATTTAAAAATTAAATGTTTACGACTGAAATGTTGTAAGTGTATTGAGAGTTGATCCCGTAGAACGTTCAACGCAGAGCCGAGCTAACCGCTAATTTGTCGATATCGCATAAACGGTAAAAATATTTACAATTCATTGAACATTGCTTGCAGTGATTTGAACAATTCAATTATTATTACCCTGAATATTGTTTGCAACATCGATTAGGACAATTTGCGTAAACAGTCTATGTGCAATGCCGATATCACTGGAACCATTTCCTTTACATACAACTAAATAAGTCCTTAATTTTGAAAATGGCCTAAGTCAATTTATATTTAAATTTAGATATTACGAGTTTGCAGTTAAATAAAATTAAAAATATATATGTATTGCGTATCAATCTGCCATAGTGCTTAAGTGTATTCGAGAGAATTAAATTTATAATTCCTATTAAAATAATAACACTTATTCAGATAATATAGAAATGTAAATATTAAATAGGTAGCTCAATTTTTCGCAAGATGAATTTAGGTCGGTTTCAAAATAGGTACTTACCGATGTACAAATTTACAAGCGTGTTACTTATATATTTCTATATTTACAAGAAATCGTACATATAGTCCCTTCTCTGATCATCATTCATTCGTAATATAAAATACTCAAAGTACTTCGAGGAAGAAATATTTCTATTAGTCTTCTGCTGTGTGAGAACAGATCCTGCTGTCTCCTACGACATGCCATTCTTTCAAACAAATGACAAAAATTATTCGAACCAGGGCACGAGTTGCATCTTCAAAGATTGCTCGCAGGTTTCCCCTGCGAGGGAACTGCGTCGTTCCGGTAGAGAGGAGATGTGTTGCCAAGAAATAAAGCCGTCAATTTTTTTTTGTGCTTTGTGCAACATGTTTCTCGAGGAACATAGCTATTCGTGCTCTTGAGAAAGATTTCCATAAGCGTTTCCGTGTTCTTTGCTTTGGGACCGCTTATGTGTCGCGATGAATTTTTCAAAAGCATTGTAAAATGGTTTTGATTCGAAATGAAATGAAATTGATTCGCAATGAATGTTTTCCCGCGGCAGTTTGTGTTGGTTTTCAATCAGAATTGATTTTTAGATTCGATTTTGTGACGCTACGTGCTCATAAAAAATATTGTGGTAAAGGTAATTGAAAAGATCTTTTTTTATATGATCACCATCCGACGATAATCCTTGAGAAAAATGACATAAAAGAGTTGATCGATTTCGAATCAGAAGTGGTTTTTACGTAGATTAATTGAATGCACTCGATTTCTTCTCTACTATAATCCCACGTAACCGTAAAAAATATCGACGCAATTGAAATTCAGGTGATATCCATACTTACGATGAAGTACACTCGTACGTATTTGCAATTCTATTATTTTTTATGACGACAATAATACGAGAAATAATGGGAAATGTATTCACGTCTATTTTGGACCGAGGAAGTAGAAACACGTGTCTCATTTATATATTTCGCGGAGATACAGTTGAACCGCATTTGTCTGACACTACCTAAAGGAAATTTCAATTACTACCGAATTAACATCCATTTGATGAAACTCGTTTATATCAGTACAAACTATTACTACATGAATTAAAAACATTAAACAGAGGGAACTGTTATCGTACTGTCTGCCTTATCTGTTTACACGAACTGCCTCTGGTGGTTCACCCAAATGCAGTTCCACGAAGTATTAAGCGAAATGACCGAGCCCAAATTACAGGGACAAATGAATGAGATTTTCGTCATTGGTCAAAGAGTGCCATTGGTACTTACATCTTCGTAATAACTTGAAAATTGCATTTTCCCAACAAGATGTACACGTAAGCTTCTTTTATTAATCGTATACGAGAATATAAATGACTACCTCTACCGTCTTAACCATTTGCACTCCGAATTATGTTTCAATTTTTTTAGCTACAGTTCCTATAATTTCTAACAAATCCTAATATTAGGAGACACGAACATCTCAACGCTGAAGGATGATGAATTTCAAGTTCCTATAATTTTTTAATAGAAAGAAGACACTATGGGTTATACCGATCACAATGTCAGATAACATCCTTATACGTAGTCCTAAATAGTTTCAACTGAATCTTACGTTATGTCAGACGATTACGCAAATCGTAAATTTTATTTTTCTGCGAGTTCGCCGTTTGATCGCGGGCAAGGACGCTGTGTACGCGCGTACACGTAATTCATTGACGGAACGAAGATTGCGACGCGGCGACCATGTAAGGTGACTTATCGAGGAAATAAATGTCCGTGCCGCGCGATGGTTAACCTTTTTATTAGCGTTTATACGTTTGTTCCCGCTAGTGCGTTTCATTAATAGCGGGACGCTCGCCTTAGAAAATCGTTCCCGGTTGTGACACGAATGGAAATTGCCGTTCGCGTTGAGCTCTAGGGCTCGTTACCGTGGCCCTCTAATCCTTAGAATGGAATTGTTTGGTGAAATGACGAATGGGTCTGCTGTCGTTCTCTGTTGTTCGCAACAGGAAGGCGTGTACAAACATCCGTCATTTTGATCCTCCTGACCCGAGTTTTAAACGCGCTTTGCTATTGTTACGCTATGCTAGACGTGCTTGCCTGTCCCTATATTTGATCTTAATATTTTTCATAAAAATCGCACAGAATTATAATTCAAAAACAAATTTGAAAAATGTATTGTTGACCGGTTTTTTTTACAGTAGATATCTCACCAAGTATTATTTTGTAGTTGAATGTAAAAGTAAAGAAATGAATGTAAACTCGAATAAAATTTATTTTGAGAATCTGAAAAAATAATAAAAATAGCTGATAAGAGTGCAAGCACGACTTAACTCGTGATCGGTGAACAATGTGTTAATTACAGGTTTGTGTAGAACACGTTACGTCGTTGAATCTCGCAACACCAGTAAATTGCATTAATCCGTATGGAAAATTAAAGAGTCATACGGCTCGTTAGTATGTGCATTCTTCTCGTTTGTCCCGAGCATCGATTAATCATCGCCGTAGGAAGCATGAGTTCATCCCGCAGAAGGATGCAAGTCATTAGATAACTGTTCCCAACACATTTACCAGTTCGCCGTTCTTGTCTTCCCTGTGCCGTGCGCAAATTTATGAAAATTTCTATTTTAAGAAAACTCGAATGTCCAATACTATACATGTGTATAAGTATAATTAGCCTGTATGTTAATGTTTTATATCACTGCATGGCGACCAGATTTCAATATTTATTATTTATTGAAACCGTGGCGTACGTGGTAAAAACATTTACGATTAAACGGTAGGCGGTAATATAAATTGAAAAATTAATATATAATTAACAAATAACAATTTCATATAGCATATAATAATTATAGAAGTATAAAATAATTGTCATGTTGGGAAATGTAGTAAAAATTCGTCGAGAGTGGAAAGGGTTAGTTTTTTCTTCATCGTAACTCATACAATCTTAAATGATAAAAGAAATTCATATTTTTACATCATCTATCTTATACACTTTATTCTCTGCAAAATTGATGATACGAAGAATCGTAAAATCAGCAGACAGTTTTTTATCGGTCGGTGATAACACGGGTCTTCGACGTCAGATTCGACGGTGATCCGGTTTGATTCAGTCATCGGCACCGGCAGCGTCATTTACATACGTAAACGTCCGGCGAGGCCACAGTGTCGTCTCTATGAATATTACAGTATGCAAATGCAGCCCTCTTGAACTTGCTTCGCTGTCAGCGCTATTTTCCCTTTTATGCCCTGTCACCCTGCACCGTGACGCGCTCGCGCTATCTTTCTCGCGCTAACCAAACGCTCTCCGAAAGTATTCCGATCCAGCGATGCGTTATTTACTTACGTCGCTGTTCACGTTCGTTCGGATCCAATTTTACGTGCTGCCCTCGGCTTTTGGGGGAACTTGGCAGGGACCGCGTGCACGGGCATGATAAGCGGTTTTTCAAACGGGACGTTCGGCCTCGCTTGTCGAAATTAATTGTGTCGACTTGTATATTCAGACGAATAATTCTGCTTTTTGGGAGAAAGCTCTTCCGGCTTATAACGTTCCATCGTATCACGTGTGACAGCTGTCCTTTCAGAGACCAGCGTCACACACGTGACGTGTTTACAATGTACTATGTCTCAGCGTATCTCATTGGCTTCTTTCGGTTCAAAACAAGTTTCGCCTCTTGCTTACTTGCATTGTTGTGATTTTCAATTGTTTTTTTCCATCATCATTTCTTCGACTTCAAGACAATTTCAATTATTTATTTATGATGAAGCATACGTGTACAGCAGAAATCATAAATTTAAATAGCAAATATAACAGCTTCTCTTGATAACATTATACGTGAAAGCTTCGCATTTATCATCGCGGTGATTACAATTGAGGGATACAAGTATTCGAGACATCACGTTAACGATGAACCCGAGGATCTTGTTGAACAACTTATGCCCCATTAGTATACACCAGCTCCTGAGTATTCATCATTTCCTTCTTTTTCATTCACCATAAAAGCTCTTTTTACATTCATAAGCTTCGTCAAAACCGACACTCGAGTCCTATTGATTGATGAGGCCGGGACGAAACTGATTTATTACCGTCGAACGATATCGACTATTTACTATTTAAACTCGCTTCTTTCGCTCTTGCTTTCATTCTTCTTTTCTCACCGGCTGAGTTGACTTTTATCCAGCTATCATTGCATTTTAATGCGGCCGTTCGATTCTCCTAACTGTACCACCTTCCTGTGGACAAAAACGTCGTTCCATGAATGAAGGAAACGGTCCTTATAAGTGAACAGAGAATTTTGGGAGAATTATTAAATTCGTGAATCGCAGCGATAAATCAGATGAATTATAGTAAATAAGACATATGGTAAGGAAATACAGTGGGTCAAGGAAATATTGGCATACCTCTTAAAACGAAATAACTTATTGTGTCTATTACATAGTAAAAATTATGTACTTCGGTTCGATATTAAGAAAATGATTTCGTTTTAAAAGATGTGCAAATAATGTTATATTTTGACCCATTGTAAATGGTAAAATCTTCTCCTAGCAAGCAACTTGGAAAGACTCGGTACAATGAATCGGGTATGTCGAATTCTGAATCAACGGAAGGTATAACTTGGCCATCTTCGCGAACACTTTTCCCAGGATTCTGTTTGCTCGACCAGCTTGCCCGCTCCCTTCCGTGCATCGAGAGGGTAAAAGTTAGTTCTTATCTGGAACGTAACTATCGTCGACGTGGACGAACGTTTTACCGTTTCCAAAGTTCTCGAACAACCGATTCGGAAAATGTGGGTCGTTTCCTGCTCGAACCGCGATGCCATTCTTTCGCCTTTTGGTTTCATCCTCTATCGATGGTAATCCTCCAGTAGCTCTCTCGAGTTACAAACCGGTTGCTGACTCACTTAACAATAAGTCGTTGTCAATTAACTTATCGCACGGTTTATCGAGCCTCGTCAGTTTCTCTGTCGGTTCGCCTGGAAATCGATGCCCGGGATGTATGCAAATTGGAAAACGCGTGAATGAAAATAATTGCCGCGTTACGTGGTTGAAACTGTTTTTCTTGGAATTATTTGTTCGATCTTTCTCACCTGACTGCGAATTCTTACGCTAGACCTTTTCTGGAATTATTTATAGTATCAGTGAACACATTGAAGATTGTACGTTTAACTTCCGCTATTAGCGCGATATGAAAATAATTTAATTGTCGTCATGCTCGGAAGCGTCGTTTTAAGAAAAATTGCATTCTGAAATATCTTTCTAATAGATATGAAATTAGGATGCCTGAGGCTGTACGCTCCGTGGAATGTTTCCTCGGTAGAATTTTTTAATTCGTTGTGTCCTCGCTAGGTTGCGAAGAATTCCTCTAAATGATTTCACGTTTTACATAACTAGATAATACGAGCAATTTGTTGGAACGTTTCAATGGGCTGGTTCTTCGGAAACAGAAGAAATTACCCGGACAATGAGATTCCGAAGGTGTACTGGAATTCTCAGGCAATTTAATGCGCGTCGCGTGATCGATGTCTCGTTCCGCTTCAACCAGCATTAAGAAAAATATGTTTCATGTGGACCATCGTCCCTGGGATGATGTTAACTTATGCATTCCTACCGGCGAAAACAATTACGCGTATTGAGTCATACAAGACACACAAGAATTCGGTAAAGGACATCCATATTTAGCTGAACAGTGATTAATAGGCTGACGGTGAGTTTAAATGATTTATAAATAGAGATGCAATGAAATTTTACGTATAATTCATGCAAATAAAATAAAAATAATTAGGTGTGCAATAAAATCGTTACAGGCTTCTCAATTCTGTTTAATAAAATTTCCACGATGGAATAAGCGATTCTTCGCCTGTGTCATTTGTCAGTTGACCAAAATTTCCCTGGTAAAGGTAAAGGTTGCGAGGGCTTGTCGCGATTGCAGTGGAAACAAGCAGCCGTGTCTAACTCCTATTTGAATTACAACAACGCCAAGCGAATGCGGGAGTTACGCATCGAGATCACGTAACGCAAGACAGCAGCGTCTCGTCTTGACGTAAAGACGATTTATGAGCATTGCTTTTCGAAATCCAACCCATTTTTCCTTTACTCTCTCTCTCTTCGCTAACCGTGGAATCATGCAGATATTATGAGAAGCAATAAATTCTTTGTAAACGTTTACTTTATGATTTTACATGTTTGAGTTTTGATGCAATTTTTGATCATTACATGTTTAAGAGTTGAACAAAAATCTATTACCCATTTTTGTAATTCTTCCATTTTAACATATTAGAAGCAAAGCAAAATTGAAAAAAAAAACGTTACATATATATATGTGCCCATAATTAGGAAATGAATTAAAAAATATTTTCATACTATGATTAATGAAACCAGAAACGTTGTATGCCACATGTACGTGTGTCAAGGTAAATGCAGATTGCACGATTAAAGACAATCGTGCGATCAGATGGTTGAAAGTGATTTCCTCTGACGTTCGCGATGCTAATCATCGTTCGTGAAAATAGAAGCGGGAAACAGTTCGCGTTCGGCGGTTCGAGCGTTGAACCTTTAACGGCACCGCGGCGTTGGCAACCGGAAGCCTTTAAATTATAGCGGCGAACATGAATGCGCGGAACGGAGGTTCGGCCGAAGGTGAAGGAGAAAATCGTTGACGGTGACATCTTAACGTGCGGCGACCGTGAGCCCGATGAAACCGTTAATAAAGAGTAGACTTCGAATAACGAGCTCGTTTACTCGTCTGGACGGGTTGATGAAGGTAAATAAAAAGCGTATGCTCGGAAAGCTCCGGTTGCATGCCGAAGCGCGATCATTATTCGAAAGACAAAAGGTTTCCATTTACTCCTTCCTGGATTATGCTTTTCATACTTTTCTATTATCGGCCACTCTTCACGTAACATTTTCATGATATTAATTCGGAAAATGAAAGAAGCATAAAAATTTCATTTACCCACGGATGCTTTTCTCTTTGATAATTTCCCCATGCATATATCCATTGTTTTCATATTTTTACCACCTTCGTATTTTCTAAATGGACAAAGATAATTAATTTTATTCCATTAACCTGTCACCGACTACGCGAGTGCAAGCTATTGATTATAAGTTAATTACTATAGAGACTGTTGTAAATAGAACCCGACGTTTCTTAATGTGCGATACATAAAAAGCTGATTTGTAGAAATCTGCTATAAATAGTTACGCTTCCCAAGAAGTTAATCAAGAGAATTCCTAACACTGCAGCGTTTATACTTGCCCGTTACTTCAACAAAGTAATCGTCGTTCTTGTTAAAGTAACATTAATTCCAATTAAATTAGCTTGGTCAAAGTGGCGGCTCTGATAAAACCTCTGACCCCTTTCCAGGAAACACTCGGAATTAGAGCGGTTTAAATCAGTCATCCAAACAGCTGAAGGAAATATTATTTTTTCTGCACACTCGCGATCCGTTGAATTATCAAAAGTATCAAATAATTCCTGCGCGCTAGATTAGATTCATTAAGTGACGCTCGTATTTCGTCTCCGTCCAAGCCTGTTCGCGTTCAAATATTCATCGGGTCAATCCTTTCCGAACGACTTCATTTGCAAACTTTAATTCAAGATTTCCGGATTTACGATTCAGCACGCAAAACGCGGCTGTTGTTATCATTAATTTTCTTGCTTGTTCCACGATCACGATACAAATCGCTTCGAGCCGAAAGAGCTTGTAAAATGAAAAGACTCAAAACAGATTTTTGGGTCGCTCTTATCGTTTCGTTTATTCTCGTGTTCATAGTTCATTGTGTGCACGAGGATAATGATAACGAATTCGGCGTTGGTCCGGAGTCTGCGCGTATCTAGCGTGAGAAACGGCACGGTCTAGAATCGAGAGGCGAAGCCTGAATGGGCATAATTAATAGCACCCGAAACGCCGTAGTTCCGCCGGAAACGAGAAATAGGCACACCGGCTGGCTCGATTTCCTGTCAGATGGAAGCTATCTCGACAATAGGGAAACCGAGCCGATTTTTTCGCCTAGGCATTAACTGAAGGCTGAATCCGCGTAGCTGACAATAGCTCTCGCGAATACGGGCCAGCGAGATATTTACAATAATTATCGTGAACGCAGATTATATATTGTTTATAAAATATAGTCGAATAATGAGAAGGATCGTAATGCCTCATTGATATAAGAGCAATTAATATTATGACTTTGATAATATTCTGCTAAATTGCATAACCCAGTTCACAACTGGAATTACACAGGAACAGTGCATTTGAATTAGCCATGGGCTATTTTCTCTTGAAACAATTCAGATAATTTAACCGCAGTTATTATTGTATTGTAACATATTATTATAGTGCTTAACAAGTGATAAAAATAAATACTGAACACGATTAATGATAATATTTATTCACATATTTTATCACTTTCAATTATTTAATTCTATATTGAGGTCAGATAATTATTTCTGTTAACAAAATTGAGGCTCAAGCCTCATGGCTATAACCAAGCTAATAAAACGGTATAACAAAATTCGGCGCCTTGGAGCGCTCAGAACAATTCCCTGGATTAATTAAACGTGCGACCGCATCAAACGCGAGTGCCTAAAACGGAAATAAAAAAGACTTATGTGTGGCCCTATCTCACCGGTTAAGCTCACAGGGGAACGCACCGCGCGTTAAAATAAAGCTTCGACCGCATAATATCAAAAGCCGGTATAACAAAGCGAGATAGTCGTCCTTTATCTATGAAACAGGATGTGCCAGTGACCAGTTTTGCTCCTACTGTTCACTCGATTACCTGAAATTAGTTTTTCCCAACAATGTAACAAATTTCATACATGTTGGTTTTCAAACAGAAAATATATTTAAATACAGTACACGCGTAGGAATATAGTATAATTAATACAATATTAGTTGACGATCCGTTCAAGTTCGCAGCTGACAAGAGACTGATTGACAGACATAAAAGACTGACAAAATATTGTTTGCTCTATAACGTCATAGAAACGATGTTCTTCTAAATTCTAAATGTGTATTCCAACAAAATAAAACACTTGAAACGAATGAAAATTGCGAAATATCGGAATGCAGACGGTTAAAATTACCTCAGGAACCTCCGGGCGTAGCATTAGCTCTAGGACACGCTATACAATACACGTGTGTAAAATTATTAAATATATAATTATTGTGAATATTTCTTCACTGACCGCGAAGCAGCTATTGACAGCGACTAAATGCCTGAAGCTATTCGCTGAAGAGCACTGCACATTTGAAGTTCGAATTGACGTTAAGTTTGTTTTAACGTAAGCGGTGATAAGGAAGGGTTACCTGGGGAAGTTCAAACGAATTTTGCTATTTGCGGTAGACTGTCCCTTCTGTTGACCGTCGGGTGACTTATGAACGGGAGTGTACACTCTCTCGCCTACGGTAACCAAGTTTCTAGCCAAGTATCAACGTAATAACGGCACGGCCCTGGATCCTTTAAGCGAAAGGGCGGTAAATTGGTTGTCGCTGACCAGTGTGAACAAGGACCACGCGCTTCGTTTAACCCTTTCGTCCCGGGGAGAGCAGATTTACGACGAGCTAAATTGGACCGTAAAACAGGTCTTCTCGGGATTAAGAAAATAGGATGAAGAAGCAATTACAATTTGTTACAATGAACGGACTAATCGAATTTCTTCATTTTCGATATGAATTGTCGCGTTGCGAACTTCTCTAGAACCAACGACTTTATTACTTTACATCAGTGTATATAAATTAAGGCTTCAGGAAATATTTATCGTTTGCAATTATAATTAAAGTTTATTATACGGTCCTGCGTTCCTGGTAAGCACATCTGGTTGTTGTATCGTATGAAAGTACACCACAATACTGACTCCGGCGTGTGGGCAGCATGGATATAATCTAATATAGCGTGCAATAAAATTTCAACTCGAGATTCCATGCAACACGATTCGAGTTATATTAAATTCGCCATTGATTTGCGAATACCGGGCAGAATTTCGAGTGGGAACTTTCCTGCCTGATATTTGCTTCTTATTCCTTTAAACTAGACCAAGTTCAATTTTGATTCGAGTTAAATCTGTCAATTTTCTTATATTCCCTTTTCAAACTCATTTTGCGTTAAATTTTCATTATCTATTTTATTTTTAAAGTTTGTCTTCCTTTATGCATTCTGAAGAGTTTATGTATGTTAACAAAATAATAGCATTGATAATAAAAAAAGAAATAAATTTAATATCTAGTTATACGAGTGTTAGCGACTCAAGAGCGGTACCGTCGAAAATTGTACGATCGCAACTTCAGGAAACGACGAAGGAACTTCTATCCTTCAGGCAGCCCGGCGCGCGCTCCGCTCTAAGTCGAGCGCATTCCATTCCCCCGAAACAATCTGGTTTCCTGTCATCCCGCAGTGCAGTTCGGCTAGAAACTGCCTCGCTCGAAACCACCTGCCATTCGCGGTAAAAGACAGTCCCTCTGCTCGGTAAAGCCATCCCCGGCGAGGCATTCACAGCCAGGAAGCGAATGACTTCATAATCCCCGGTACCCAGGTGCCAAATCGCGAAATGAGACCTGAAACTCGTCGGCCGGCGGCAGGCGCAGACTTCCCACGGAAATCGTTACGCAACGCCGATAAGGGAGTCGATTTCGGGTGCTCTCTAATCGCGGGGGACGAACCGAACGATCCCCGGGACAAAAGTCAACGGGTGAGAAACGTCGTGTGGGCGGATGGGTTCGATCCCGAACGGCGATACCACCGGAACGGTGCGTCCCGGTGAAACTGTTTGCGATAAATGCGAGCCAATTGGAATGGAGAACCACGATTCTCTCGATATGTCCACAGGGCATTCTAACCTATTAAGTGGTTTTTGTTCGACCATGGATGGTTTTGGAATTAACTCAACGCAATAGAAATAAATTTTTATTATGCTTGAGTTAACAGAAATGAAACTTTCATTGATCCATTATTTGATTTGTTATATAAAATTAAGAACCTTTTTGACGTTGTACCAAAGGGCCCCTTTTCTGTAATCATCCAGGTTTAATTTATTAACTACTATGTAAAGAAGAAATAGAAGCTCGTTTATATTTTACCATGTACTTCTATCATTTTGAAATTTTGCCACGCGTCTCGTATAATCGTGATAAACAAATGAACAGGAAACTCTGTTGGTGCACGTGTAGTGGTTCTCCTCGCATAACTTCCAACTCGGGCAACTGCACACACACTCGGAGGTCAGCTCCGTTGCCTGTTTGCATTCTACTCCAGATATCCGAGGGGAAGACGTTTTTCGGTGAAGCTAAATATGCATTCGACTTGTCTCATCCGATGCTCGAATCACTGTTTGCTTCAGTGTTGAACCATACCTCGCCTTGCAGAGAGCCAAGAGAATGCTTGTCCGTCTGCGCTCTACATATGTATCCTCGAATCCTTGAACTTCAAACTCTTATTGAAATGCACGCGTTATTTATAGTTGTAACAATCAACAAATTTCTCTTGTATCACAATTTATTTCTCATAAAGCATTGCACATGGACTTTGAACACGCAAAATGTCTGATAAAACCAGAATATTATATTTCCAAAAGCATTCCGGAAACGATTAAATTCCGTAATTCAAGGCTGCGGTAGTCACGTATTGTCATACTCTTGTTTCTCGCCATACTTAAACGCAATTTGCTCGCGAGTACAAACACGACCCTGAGTACCTCATTAAAAAAATTCTTATTATTGCAAACATTTACACAAAGTAATCACGTTATCTCGTATTTATTGAAACAATTAACTACGCTCGAAACTAGGTTATCTACTCTATTATACTTTCTATTTTCCCTTATTACAAATAAACTGCACCGTCTGCCTCGCAACATTTCATTCTATCCCAAACAGTGAAAAGAAAACCGCAAAATTACAATACAACAGAACTAGCGAGCATAAATCACCTGTTTAATTTATGATAAAACAATGTTAGCAGAACTCTCGGTACTTGGGGAGAAGCTAAATCCGTGAGAATCCTGCCTCGATCGAAAATTACCGTGAACCTCGAAGTGAACGAAGACACGATGCCCCTCGATGTTGGACGCCGTTGTCGGGAGAAGCCGCGGCCGGGTAGTGGTTCGAAGATCGTGTTCAACCAAGAGACTATACGATCCCCCGGCGTGTAGTAACATGCTCGCAGTCCGCGCGACCTGGCATGGAAGTCAGTGAGCCATCGGATGAGGACGTGGACCGATCGATAGGCAGGCTCTGCAGCACGACTTCCGGCATCGAGCGGTTCTCGGACTCGGTGAACGCGAGCGGCGACCTCGCGACCTCCGTCACAGCGGTCGACGGGTATCAATCGGTGAACGTGGTCTGGACGGTGATCAAAGGCGCTGTGATAATCGGCATCATCGTCACCGCGCTGATAGGCAACGCGTTGGTGATAGCCAGCGTCAGGCGGCACCGGAAGCTACGGGTACCAACGAATCGATACGTGGTCAGCCTCGCGGCCGCCGACTTCCTCGTGGCGGTGTGCGCGATGTCGTTCAACGCGTCCGTCGAATTGTCCGGCCAGTGGATGTTCGGCCGGGTGATGTGCGATCTCTGGTGTTCGTTGGACGTTTACTTCTCCACGGCGTCGATACTGCATCTGTGCTGTATCAGCGTGGACAGGTACTACGCGATCGTCAGGCCGCTCGAATATCCGGTCATCATGAGGCGGCTGACGGTGACCCTTATGCTGGGCAGCGCCTGGCTGTTGCCGGCTTTGATCAGCTTCATTCCGATCTTCATGGGATGGTACACTACCGACGAGCATCTCGAGGATCTCGTTAAAAATCCTCAGGTACCAAGGAAATTAGTTGCCAGTCATTCAATTGCCGCTGCTTTTCTCCCGTGTCACGTCGATCAGAATCTTTGCAATGTTTCACGTGAGAATGTTGATTGAAGTTGATAATTAATCTGATCGTAGACTGGAGATTCTTTTCGCTCGGGTAATAAAAGTACGTTTATTCTTTTCTTCGATTCGACTTACAAGCACAGATCGAAGTATCTGGAAATCTTACTGAATCGAAGTAATCTTCGTTCATATATCGTAGCTTCATTTCTCAGATGGGTATACTTGAGAGGAGACGAAGAAGTTACCGATAAGGGTATCATGGGCGTATACAACTTCCTGATGAAATTGTGACGTTAAATTCTTGCAGGGTCTTACACTAAAATGCAAAAGTTTATTCCACTATTCTATGAAAAAGTGCTTTCAGGATTTTACAAAATAGTACATTTTTGTTCGTTGAGATGAAGGCAAGACCCGCTAATACGTTGTATAAATTTTGGAAGTTGATGGAAAACATATCTGGCAGTATCATAGAAAGTGTGGGCTAACTTTTGACCGGTAGTACACGTTCGGAAGTTCGAGCAGAGAGTAGAACTCCTTTGAAGTTTGTTTGTGAAACCGGAGAACCCTGGTGGTCAAGTTTACCTTAATAATTTCGTAAATACGACTTTTCTCTCATTGTACGAAATTTTCTTATGAAATATGAGCTACTTATATTCGCATCGATTTTTATTTATTCGAAGCGCGTTAGTTCCTAATAATTCGCATCAAACGATTGTCAAAAATGTATAAACGACCTAGTGCAATTTGAAAAGATGAAACGTTCATGGGTGAAAAAGTTCGCGACGGCGAGATACGTTTTCCGCGTTAAATCTTGCAAAAGTGGTACGTACGATAAACGGGGTTGAATTTTCTCTCGTTGCCGGTTAATAGAATATTTTATCGAGTGTATTTACACCGGGGCACTTGTCGCCGATGGAAGACAGAATTTCAATCTGCGGAAAGTCGAACGGAGTACACGGCGGCGATCGCATATACCCGCGAAGGAAACCAGGCGGGTAAGATGAACGGCCTTCGAAATTTGCATAGAGATGATTTACTACCACCGTCTCTTATTCCAAGCGCGATGTAAACGGAAACTCCGAATTAATAGCCACGATAATTCCGCGCGTAATCCGGCCGTTTCGAACTTCTCGACGAAATCTATTCCCAGTTGGAATTGGTTGTTGCACTCTTCAGAACCTCGTGGTCTAATCGTCGATCTCCGTTTTCTTCTTCGCCTCTGCCTTATAAATATAAAAATTTAATATTATTATCAAGTCAAATGAAATCACCTATTCTTCAATAATTACACGTTGACTCAATACAGTAAAACCTGTTTTTGTGCGGTGGATAGCACAAAAAATATTCGTAAATTTCATAAATACTTACATATAATAAACAACTTTGTTCCATATACTATCTAAAATTTTTTTGACAGGGACCGCATAAAAAAAGTTGCATTTAGAAAATACATCAATTATTTACAACATATATGAGAAAACGTTTTCAATTAAATTGAATAATTAAATTAGACCCGGAAAAATTGTAAAAACATTTAATCCTTCACTGTACATATACATGGAGAACTTTTCAAATTGTACATTAAATAGTTCGCTGCTATTCGTCGCAATTCAAAACGCGCTAAATTGGTCCAAAATCACTTTCGTCGCTCAAATTATATTAATTAATTATTGTATTAATATATTATTATATTTTTATTATTATTTTATTATTATATTGATCATTATATTTTCACCAAACGAACGGAGCGTCGCGAAGTCCAGATCTTATCGTCGTCAAGCAAACCACGTAGTCAGAGTTCGTCCACAACATGTATATGTACATTGATAGGAAACATTAAACTGGTGCCAACGTCGCTGTGATTCACACACCGCATAAAAATAAATCAACACAAAAAAATTGCACAAAAATAAAATCGCATAAAAAAGGACCGCAGAAAAACAGGTCTTACTGTATTTGATAATACGAGGTACGTACATGCAAAATCCAGTGAGGGTAATTAGGACTCGAGGACATGTGAAAATCGACGCGGGCAAAACCGAAATGAAAGGCAAGACGTTATAATGAATATCAAACTCTTTGAATTATCTCTGTTACGGCGATACTCGACGTACGAAAAGGCCGGGGAACATCTTCCTCGAGTGGAACAATGCCACTTGTACAAACGCAGCCAGCGTAGCAGTTTCCAAACACAGCCACGGCCGCTTATTATACCCGAAATCATATCCCGTTGTTTTATAGCCTCTCTCATCTCGCGGCATTCGACCACTTAGAAACTTTGTTCAGGCGCGCCGCGTTCACACAGTTCCGACTAACCTACATACGCGTGCACGTGCACGTCGAACGGGGTGTGCGCGCATTATTATAATTTTACCACGTGAAATTGCAGCCCGAACGAAGGAACGTGCCTGCAAATTTATTGCCTTTCCGGGTCGAGTGTTTCATCGTTCCTCCAACGTCGCTAACTGTTGCGAACAATAAACAGACACCCGTTTGCCTTCTCTAATTTTTCTACCGGCACCGATTTATTATTTTTATCAATCAAAAATTAGCTGACATATCGTTGATTAGAATGAAATACCGCGGTGATGTACTCGATCAAATTCAATGATCTTTGGCCCGTTGATATTATCTAATTTCTCCATATTCAATGCTTATTAATAATTCCTATTGTTACCCTATTATATTTTCGTATTTGTTTAAAATTTTCCATCTAATTTCTAGTTTGATTACCTCTTCCTGTTATTATTGCCTAGCTTCCAGCGTGTTTTTAATTCTCATAACGTTCATACCTTTTCTTTTACGCTTCTCCCATTTCCTTTCTTATAGGACGTCTATTTTTAATTTCGCTCATCTCGTTATTAACTCTTTTTCCTCACGTACAATTCCTTTATTCAGGTAACGCGGCTTAAGTTGCAATTTTCGTTCGCTTATTACTAAAAGTATAATAAAATAAAGTTTAAAGCTCACTGCGAAAACTGTAGAAGTTGTAAGCATAAATTACGAGATAGAAGAAGTAGAGGGCAAACTGTTTCCCGATAATTGGGATCACAGTTAATAAGATCCTGATCAATCGGGCTTACAAAATATCGTCGAGAAATGGGAGCAAAATGGCCTAGCGAAATATAGATCGGACCGATAATGCAGCGAGTACAATGAACCGGCCCGCACAATGGGCGTACCGTTAATTGAAATTCTGTCGTGGCTTCGACTTTCATATTTCTCTGTCCCGCGAACAATAACTCTCTCACGCTACCGACGTTTATGTATGTACCTTTATACCCACCTACTCGCCGCCGGATCACGTGGATTAAAATAATTGTTCCGATAACAGCGGTTCCTCTCTCGTCTCTCGCGAACCTGATAGAATTTCTATAAGCGTGCACTCTTATTTTTTTCGTCCACACGCGTGACAAGCGGATCGGAGTGAAAGTGTTGCCGGGGCGATTTGCAACGGTAGAAAGATTAAAGAGTCGTTCCAAACTTGTCCAATTAAGGAATTCGAAAGTTTGCACGAGTTCGTAGAAAAATCTTTCGAAGAAAAGAATAAACGAGGTCAGAAACTAAAGAGTTTCCGAGCCTTCCTTGCGGACCCTGCGAGTGAAGCTTAAAGTATGCTCGGACGGAGTAATTAAAGTTCGAAGTCAGGCGATGGTAAAATATCAATAACGAAAAATTTCTCATATTTAGCCGCGCGCCGAACGCGGTTCAC
>SHCU01001301.1:8347-24255 GCA_004307685.1 Ceratina australensis | reverse complement strand
AATTCTCATATTATATAATTTCTTACTTTACGATTTAACTCAAGACTTACAGACAATAGTGGTAATAATAAAATTGACAGCGGTGCGCGTTTGGCTTATCTGCGACTGTCCCATCGGGGAACCTTCTCCCTTGATGAAATTTGAATTATGATAAGGGATCACGCCGACAGTCGGCGTTGCGTGGCTCGAGATAGCAAACGAAGCGGGATAAAAATGTCACCGTGGTAAGTCGCGATGTTAAAGTGGCGAGTACACGTGCTACGAATACCATAACGTTGCCCCGAGTGGTCCGGCAATCTCTCCTCTACCTGATTCTTACCTCAATCCTTTCGTGTTCTATCTTGTTCGTTTAATCAGAACCGTCCCGTAAATTGGATTATCGCGGATTCTTCTATTACTTATCGATTCGCGCGCACCTCGGACACGAATCGCTTCAACGAGCCCGTTGGTTATACACCGCGATCGGATCTTCGGCGAGCATTTAAAATAAAAATATTCGATGCGCGCTTATCAGTGAAACGTAGAGCGCAGGTGGGACCTATCGAAAAAATTGTTCTTCGACTGTTTCACTCCCGAACGAATCTGTCACCCGTTTACGAGCAACGAAGGAATGAAGCGATAAATTAGAAATAAGGTGCTAAAGTAAATGAAGTAATCGTAAAAGTTGCGTGAATTTTGCGCTATAAATTCCTACATTTTCTAATAGTTCCTTCGGATTATCACAGATTTAGCCGTGATTCTTATTTATTTAATCGCTTCGCTAATTGGATTACGCGACTCGAGGGCCAATTATTTATTGGGTAGCGGCGACACGAGGCTACCGGGCCGTGCACAGGTTCTTGCGATCATTACGCTCATAGAATGTATAATGCTGATTTAAGTGACCCTTTATTAATTTACAGAACCAGCGAAATTGGTATAATCGCGCAATAATCGTAATATATAATCATTACTATAATCTCAGCGCATAGATGCGGCGTAAATCTACGCGCGAATAGGAAAATGGAAACTAAGAATGTATATCATGATTTAGGATCAGACGCGTAACCGCAGATGATGCCGTAATCGCAGGTACGTTGCAAAAAATAATAATACGCGATGTAAAACTCTAATACCGTGTCCATGAATGAAAATTCTCACGTAAAAACACTTTACTGTTACGGTACAATAACTGTTACTAACGCGCGACGTTCGTTCGCTGAAAAATTACAAAGCTCAAATTCGCAATATCTCTCGAGACAAACAAGAATGGGTAAAGGAAATGCGCGGGTAACATCAAGATGTTAGCTATTAAAAAAACAGATAGGAAACCAAGCGACGTATACATGTTTAGAATGTTCTTTGTGAGGAAACAAAATTACTATTTGCGGTCTATACAGGAGAGCAAACACGGTCAGATTTGCTTCCGCGTGACATCGCCGGGACGACTATCATTACGCAAAATTGCATGAAGATATTTATATGGCATTCGCGTAGCCGTACGTACTTTCCTGCTGAATGGAGCACTCGAAGATAAATGAAGTAGCGATTGGCCGTGCTCGAGTCTACTTTGTCTCGCACAGGACTTTCGATGATGTATTTAAAAAATGACGTCTGTCAAGATATAAGTGAAAATACGATACGCAATTTTTATTAGTCTATTGATAAATTAATTTTTATTCGAATACCGATAAGCTTTTTTGCGGAAGAGACAGACAGTGTCTAGGTACCCGGATCCCGTTCGTGCTTATCGAGTAAAATTGAATGGGCCGCCTGAGAGCCGTGAAGGGAAAAGGGAAATTAATAAATTATTCAGTCCTCGAACGTACTCTCGCCTCTTGAATATATCTGCTCCCGACACGATCGCGATCGAACGAGGAAGATAATTTCTAGTCCATCTCCATTCAGAATATGTATTACAACAATAAAACGAGTTGTATAAAATATTTGCGCCGATCCAGAGACGAAATTAATTGACCTAAAAAATCAGGACTTTAAAAATAGTTACAAACGTGAATGAGAATATTATTTATTACAGATTGCATTGAAATTTATATAACACTCGAATTGGCCAATAATTAAGAGAATCAATAATAATTGTCAGTTGGTCACCGTAATAGGATTACAGAAATTCATTATCAGTCAGCTATGTGTGCACTTGAATGACCCGAATTTCAATATGAAATTACACAGTATCGGTAGCCGGTAATTATTTCACAAATTTCTAATTCTGTCTAGCAGCGGAGACTAACAACGGGCATTGAAACGCGTGAGTGAAATACGGTCAGCTTTGTAATATTAAACCCAACAATTTTCCATTAGTCCGGACATATGAATGTCGCTCAATCAAAGAGATTCTGCGTCTCATACCAAAATCTGTGAACAATGCTTTATAAAGCTTTATGCGACATAATCGCATTATTGTCCGATCGATATGGTTGTACAACAATTTGAACCGTGTATCCAATCATCAAATCAAGCTGTCATAAACTTGTCCGATCCTGTTACAATTCCAGTTATAAATATCAAGACATTTTACAAAATATTAATTGACCTCGATAATTTAATTAAAACGCGGCGCGCAATGAACGTCAATTATAATTTCAATGACGAAAAGGTAAAATAAAATTTGCGAGTTTTTTTTCGCCGAACAAAGGAAAATCCATTAGAGGCAGATGAATACGCGTGGGCGAGGGGCAGTATTACTTATCAGAGGAAAAAGGGAAAAAATACTTTCACTATTCCTGTAACTAACAAGTCGCGGGTAACAACAAATAGTCTTAATGAGAGTGAATTGATGACTCTCGTAGCTAGCCCAAGGCGAAACGCACTTTCATCGCTCTTTCCTTCACTTTCGCAAGCAACGCCACTTACTTTCAGTAATTTGATTGATGCCCGTTATTAAAACGAACTTCTATTATAATTACTCGCGCTACAAAACATTCGATGCATACATAATTTCCATGCATATTGTTCTTATTTACTTGCATCAGTTTCGCGGAATTATCATTTTCACGCGCGTACTTATAAACCCGATATAACCTGGCTATAATTTCAAAACAGCTTTTATTAATTATTCGTAATTTTTAATAAATATGCAAGAATTCATCTGGAAGCCGAACGAATTATTTGACGGTACCTCGCGGACGATCGACCGTCGTGAAATATAAGATATAACATACACAGATTTCTGCGAGAAGTAGTTGCGTTGTAAAAATGCCACGTGCTCGAGGTACAGGCGAAATTAATAACTTGTTCCATTCTGTCTGTCACCCGATACAGGGAAACTTTTGATTAAAAGTTTAACTCGCAGTTTACGAGTAGTAATTGAAAGTCGCGAAGGTCTAAGCGAGCCGTACTTTAACAGTGCATGAGACCTTAAAGTAATAAGGTTTTACCGGAGAACTGTTACTCTCGTCGCGTCGCGAGCCGTGGAAAAGTTTCGAAAGAGTCGGAAACCGTGCAGACACGCCGGCGGAAAGAGCGTAACCAGCGCGTGGCAGGGGGTTGATTCCCTCGGAAGGCTCAAGCAACCACCACCGTCAGTTAACTAAAGGATGGGACCCGGTGACTGAGCGGTTTGGTAAATCGAGCGTAGGGAACGTAGGTTCTGCACGATCGAGAAAGTGCTACTAGTTGTAGGTAGAGCGGTGGTGGGTTTGACGGTACCGGCGCCGATGGTGCTGGTGGGTCGTAGTTGTCGTCGTCTTTCCTCGACGACGAGATTTACGTTCGACGATCCGCCGGGTTTATCGATTGTACGCGAGGTGAGTTAATTGTCACTCGCCCCGCTCGTTTCTTCATGCAACACGGTTTTGTTCTACGGTACACACTTATCCTTTAATTACGCCGTTGTTCGCCGCGTTTTCGCGAAACGGGACGGCGGAGTAACCGTTTGAAACGTCGTGAAACAGGAAGGTGGTTTTCAAAACGAACAAACGAATACGATTCGCGCGGGGGGGAGCCGCCGGGTGTATATTGTTTCTAGCAGGGGTCTTCTATCTACGTTTACCTGAAGCGGCTATCAGCTAGCGTGGTAAACCTACGCGGTGTTGTGCAAGCAGCACACGGAGCTGATGAACGTGGAAAGCAACGGTAATGACAATCAGAGAGCGGCATTATACGGCGGTTAACTCGGCGGACACGCGAGTGTCTCACGACCTTGTACGAACGCGCCTGATCCTTTTTCGTATCACTTTTCTTATTGTTTCCTAGTTCCACAGTGCGTCATGCATATTTATTCGACTCGATAAAAACTGATAATAAATGGTAGCCTACGTAGGTGTTTTCTATTTGGTTACGAGGATAGAGTGTCTCGATCTAAATTGGCCAGCATGGTCTAGTTAAAAGATAATGGCTACCGGTAACACGTAACGTTATTACGGTGAAGCTTGGCCCATTTGAATGGGAGATTCGATAATAGCAAGAAGCAGCAATCCATAGGTAAGATAGGGGTGCGCTGGTACGTTACACGGTCCCGTGGCCACGTACTTATACAGGGAAGGTGGTTGTATTTATTCAAGAGCGTCGGTTGCTCGGGCGCAAGAACCGCGCGGTGGACACCGAGCGGACAGGTATGCAGGCATCGGAGAAAACTTATCCAATGATGGCGAATACATGATCCACATATCGGATCGAAAGTCACCGACAACGGTCGTCGCATGGCCAGGGTGCCGGGGACGGGGGGCCGGGGTAGTAACACGGTGAAAAATAAAGAAGTTATGAGAAGGCAACAACAGTAGGTAGTACGCGCTCTAACCTTTATGCAAATAAAGCGTTCTCGCGGCCGATAAAGACTCGAGCTTACGGATCGTAATGCCGTTCCGTGGCCCGTGACAAGATCTTTTATCGCGATTAAACGCACGAGTCGCAACACGCCACCTCTCCTGTACCGTCGCGATAACAGCCACTGGTTTCTTCGAGGGACAGTAAAACCAGAAAAGCTACGACAGCCCCTGAGTACAGGCCGAGGCGGGACAACGAAAGAGTTGGCCGCGAGCGAGCGAGCGAGCGAGCAAGGTGGATCCGGGGAGAGGAAACGAGAAGGCTGGGAAGGAGGCCTGGGTCTACGAGACGTTGGACCACTATCAATCTCGCCACGACATTCCCGCGGAGGACGCGTGAGGAATCGTGCCGCGGGGGCCAAGGGGGGTGGGCGCCGCGTACCGAGGCCCGGGGACGACCCCGGTGTAATACGACCAAAGTTTAATTACCACATTACTTCGGTACGCTTTATCTATCCCGTACCGTTCGCTCACCCATCCTTCTCCCACCGAATCCATCAGCAGTCAGGACGGCTGATTGCGAAATACACGGGATCGTGTAGAAGCAAATAGCCTCTTCTCGAAATTCTATACACTATTTTCCTTCAACTTCATCCTCCCGGCTCAATCATCCCACCACCACCACCGCCGCAGCCGCGCCGCCTTGACGCGTTCGTGATCGCAGACTCTACGTGCACGCCAAGGTAACCGCTTCTTTCCTCTGTCCCTATCGTTCGCCACTGTTCCATCTAATGGCCGGTCCGGCTTTATTTCGTTCCAGCCAATCCCCTCCTAAGTGTCTCTCTCTAACAGTATCCGTGAACGTGTAGTATCTATAGATGGTAGTGGGTAGCCACTTAGAGGCGCGGAGCGTAACCACGCATAAACCAGTTTCCTGGTTATCCGACTCCTCACATTTTCCTGGTCGACGCACAGCGCAGCGCGTCGAACCCGCACGGAACGTACCATTAACGGAGGCTCCGCTCGATTCCGCTCCGCGATCGCCGATCACCGGCAGCAGCGGCAGCAGCAGCCTGGAAACCGGTGCTGCCGATGCCGCTCTCTCTCTGCGCTGCTCATAGACCTCTAACGTTTTAAAACGACCGCCTCGAAATCGTTACGATATGGAGCAATAATGTTCTACATTCATTTGATCGCGGCACGTCTACACGTAATATCAATGACGTTCAGCATAAGTGATTTTATCACTTTTGATATTACGACAGGTATCTGCAACAATGAGACGGTTGATCTCAATTATTTTGCTGATAACTACGGTCATTCGTTGTCCGTATTAACCCTGTAAGTGCGAAGTTCAATTTTAGAAATCTTATTTTCTGTTAATTTAAATATATAAAAAATCTGATATTTTGAATGCTATAAATTAATTCAATAAACTCTGACAGCTATAGAATTCATCTGAGCGATGTTGTAATAAAATCAATTGTTTTATACGAGTCTCTTTATATTTAAACAGATTATCAATATTAATCGAAAGAGGTTTAGAATTACGTGTATACACGTCTAACGCAGTTAACTGGTTAATTCATATTATGAATGACATCAAATCGTTGATGATATTACAAATTTAGATAGCTGTCTGAATTATTCAGAAATATTGAAATTCTTCGAGAACAAAGAGAATAAGTATTATCATACGTTCGCAATTAACGCGGTAAAACAGTTAGCGTTCTTAATTTTAATCGCATGAACTTCAATTACGCACCGCGTTTGTGGGTCGTCGATCCGGTCGGATTTGCATAAAAATTCCGGAACGCGTAATTTCGGCGAGTTTCACATAGCCGGATAGTCGGCGGGGTAATGCGTCATATTTTTCGAGGACAACGCCGGGACAGGAGTTAAATTGACCTTAAGACCCCGGCGATCGTGAAAGGAGGACGAATTCGCTAAGAGAACAAGTGACCGGGTGGAACGAGAATAAAAGTTTCCGAAGGGATCGGCAAAGAAGTCACGAGTAACTTTGTTTCTCGACGTCGTGGACGACAGGATTGGATGATAACGTTTAGCAATTTAAGTCGTCTCCCGTCGCGTAACTGCGAGAGGGAGAGAGAGATAGACACCGCGGACACGGTGCGCTGCAGAGAGGATCCTTCTCCGTTTCGCGCGATAAAGTGGTACGAATTAAATCAGCATGGAAAGACTTTCTTTACGACGCGAGCAACGTCTATAAATTTCGCGAGATCCGAGGAGGAGAGCGTACATCACGGACAAGGAGGCGCATTCGAGTACACTCTTGTTGTAACCTTCTGCATAACTTTGAGAATCCGCTTGACCGAGAACCAGTATCGAGAACGGCCTTACGCCGTTATGCGATAAGTCGCGTGCCCGTTAAATGTTCGCACCAGTGGATTCGTACGTTTCGTTTGTTCCGCGGCTCGCGTAGGCATCGGGGAATCACGGTTACGCCGCGCCGCCGATCGACAATAAATTACCTCGCGCAACCTACTAAATTAAAAGCTCGCCTTCGGTTACATAATGCACCAGACGTTCGAATCGTTCTGGCAATTATAATATTAAGATCAGACAGGCTTTTTTATTGTTTCGTCTTTAATCGATGTGCCAGTTGTTACGAGCCAGAGGAATTCGGAAAAAAATTTGATGTAAAAAAAGTTTATTGGTTTTACGTGACGAGACGGTGAGATCGAGGCTTCAAATCGAATGGGCCGGTCGAATCGCAGCCAACAACGGGCCCGGTAGGTGGTCAAGATTTTTAATTGACCCGTTCTAAATCCATTACGGCTACGTAACAGTACAATTTCCATTCGGAACCAGTGTCGTCTATTCGATTCAGTTAGCGGGAAGGCATCGCGGCACATATTGGTCGATACAGTCTGTGTTTTGCGGCCACTAAAATAATCCGATCGTATTAGCGGGCAGCACGAATATCAATTGGTCCGTACTTTGTATACCGGTAACCCATTTACATGGCCAAGTATTACGGTATCTTATTTACCCTGTTGATATCCCATCGTACCGAAATACGTAAACGCGTAGGTGTAACGTGGGAATCCGTTCTGCCCTCTCGAAACGTCTATTCGGGGATCGAGTATTTGTCAGCTGAAATATAATGAGTATCCTCTGCATACTAATTATGTAAAGCGTGGAATAAAAGTGCGCCGATTGAATTACCGCGTGGCGCGAAAACTCAGCGGTTCGTATAGGAAGCTAACGCGATTCACTTTCAATAATATTTATAATTTCGTAACGTTTACATCATTATCGTATAGGTAAGCTTTCAACTCGTTCTACGAGTTTAAACTCTGGTCAAACGAGTTTATCCAATTATATGAATAAGTGAAGTACGATATAAATATATATGTAAATCGTGATGTTCGATATCATTTTGTTACATCTGATAACATTCTTCTCGATATAGCGACACCGAGAGTATTATTAGACCAACGGTCGTTATGCAAATTCATAGTTTCGTAAATGTCAAGTTACACGTTGCAAGCATCGTTCAGCGTTAATCCTTTAATGCACATCGCTTGCAGATTACTACAGTCGTAACAAAATGACCCCATCCAAAATCGTACGCTACCACGATATCAAATATTATTTTAACTGAAAAAGAAAAATTATTTTTCAGGAGATAGTAATTTCTTTCACGTGTATTTAATATACTGATTTGGTATTAATTGAGATAACGAATAAGAAAATCTCCGGTGAAAGACTCTGATTAAGAAGCAATTTTCGTACGTGGCCGCGTATAATCGGAACTGATTTCGAGGAGACCGAAGGAACATGACACGGGCAGGGGGCCATTGGGTCGATCGGTAGTCAAGGGCGGTCGAACCGCGGCCGCTCGTAAATCGAGGAGGACGACTGCGACGACAAAACGGTCGTTTCCTCGGCGAAATTCCGCGGCGGAAGATTACCGATTGCGATTGAACCCGATGAGACATCCAGGCACCGTTATTCCAGCATGGTGACGCGATGGTATAGGCACCTGGTACGAGTGCCACGTCTCTCTTTCCCTTGTTCCCTCGCTCTTTCTCTTCCCTTTCTTTCTCACCGGCGGCGGTGCTCGCCGCGATCCTCGTTTCGCTCCTTCCACTACTTCTTCTTCTTCCTCCACGTCGAACAGTCTCTACCTAAGCACCGCGTGAATCGACCGACTATATGTTCAGAGGGACACCGACGCCCGCTTAGGTCGCACTGTTCACACGTGCACCCGATTTTGCTCTCTTTGGGATCCGCAGCTTTTCCTGTTCCCCTCCAGTCTTTCTCATCCTCTTCAAGCTACCCCGTCCCGCGCATTCCGCGTCCGCTCTATCCTATATGCGTACAACCTTGGCTCGGTA
Source organism: Ceratina australensis (assembly GCA_004307685.1). Lineage (NCBI taxonomy): Eukaryota > Metazoa > Arthropoda > Insecta > Hymenoptera > Apidae > Ceratina > Ceratina australensis. The sequence continues at coordinate 15,188 of SHCU01001301.1, read as the reverse complement.
ATTATCATTTATTCGGCACGCAACATTTACTCGAAATTCTGGGTTAACTATCAGTTAACGACAGTTCCTGATCCTGATGGATCTCGGTCCCATTTCATTTATTTTCTGCGAAACGTCTCCACTTTTCATACACACGCGAGCTGCCGCCGCTCGTACACCCAGCTACGTTACGCGCGTGTGTATTTCGACACGTAATCAAACATCGGGCGACTTAATTGTTTTTCCCGTTACCTGTTACTCCGCGAGATATTACACGCGTATGGAGCCAGATACTTTTGCATCTTTCGTTATAGTTTTTATATTCAGGCTACCGAGACGCGTATCTCAACGTCAGTCCGTCTCGATCTGACACATATGTGTCGATCATTTGTTAGTTAAATAGCCTTGCGATTTCTAATATTCAAAATCGAAGATTGAAAATGAAACTCCGTCCTAATTCCTTTTCGAAACGTTCCCAAATCGCCTCCCTATTAATTCTATGAAATCTCCGCGAGATATTACACGCGTATGGAACCAGATCCTTTTGCATCTTTCGTTATAGTCTTTATATGCAGGCTACTGAGACACGTATCTCATCTGCGCGTCAATCCGTCTCGACATATACGTGTCGATCATTTGTTAGTTAAATAACCTTGCGATTTCTAATATTCAAAATCGAAGATTGAAAATGAAACTCTGTCCTAATTCCTTTTCGAAACCTGCTCGACTCGCTTCCCAATTAATTCAACGAAATCTCCGTACAAACGTGTTTGTCAATGTCACTCGAAATGGACAAACGCGCAAAATGTTCGAGTCATAAATTTTTAGCTCGCTGATCGTAGGAGCCGTTCGTGGAGGCGAACGGACGCGTTTTCGGAGTCGAGACGAACGACCGCTCGAACGTAGAATTCGTTGGGTGCCCCGAGGCTACGGTTACGTCAAGCGTCGGTGGGACCCAAAAACCGTTGCTCTCGACTAAGAATAGAATTTCACCCGATCGGTTGGAAATACGTGAACGAAATCCAGGTCTATCGGTACACGTCGACCGAGCACGGGGGAATCGGCGTGCGAGCGGAGGTTGGTAGAGTAGGTGCTCCCGATAGAGAATACGAGGAAGTAGCGGAATGGGGGAAGAATTCGGGCGGAGGCGATGGACAAGGGGACAAGACGAGGAAACGACGGTGAGGACGGGAGGGGGGATCGAAGAGAAAGAGGTTGGCTTGTTTTCAATGGTGTCGTAGCTGCGATCGAATTGTGCGTACCGTTTCTGTCCTCCTTAACCGGCAGCAGTCCCAGTGCCCCCTCCCCCTTCTCTTCGGTTCGGTCGAGGAAGAGTCGTGCGCCGCGGCCTCAGCCAGGTGTACCCAGTGCCTAAGAGCCAGCCGGTCGACGTCGTTATACCCTGCAGCGCGGTGTTCGCGAGGTCCGGTCCGGTATTAACATTGCAAATCGTCGCCGATCTCGCCAAGTGCTGCGACAAACCGGTGGTGCACGCGCGACGAATTCGACTGGCCCCGTCGTACGGAAAAGGTGTTTCGTCGCGTCGCGTTTTACTACGTTTCGTTATTTTAACTACGTTTGGTGAAACGCCGTTTCTTCGTTCTTGTGTGGTAAACCGGTGCGACCTTCGGAGCGTTCGGTTTCTCGATCGTACCCTCGCAAGTGATAGATCCGGATTTGTGGGGGAATAAAAAGGGGAATCGACGTCCTCGTCGGAAATCGTTATCGATAATCTCGACAGGTACGTTCGCCGCTGCGCCGGGCAAGTGCATCGCCGTAATTATTTGAGCGCGGAAACAAAACAATGTTACGTGTGCGCGAGTGTGCTCTCTCGGAACCCTCGAACAGCCGCGGCAATTCCGTCCCCGCTGTTCTATACACCCCGGTCAGAATTCGCGCAAACTCCGAGCTTTTTTCGTTCGCACCAATTGGACTGCGCCCGCGCGCTCGCCTCTGCTCTTATACGCGCGTTCGCTTGACGATCTCGAAACCAGACCCGATTGTTATTTAGTTTCCCCGCGATGGAAAAACAGCGCGATGGGAACAGAGGTGATGCGGAAACACACTGCTATTTGCGTAGCTTTTTTAGCCCCCGGCCGGAGTTACGCGTTTTGATAGAAACCGGGAATAACCTAGCTCAGTCGATGCGCTGCAAACATCGTCGTACGAATAATTCCTTTTCTTTTTAATATAGGAATACGTATACCGATTTTTGTATAAAAATACAAACTCGTTGCGTCACGTATAAATTCATGCGCATTTTGCGTCAGGGAATGATCGACGAATACTCTTCATGATTGATGAATCAATTAATTCGAATAAATATTGAAAGAAAATGCAATGGAATAATTTTTAATATTTTGGAAAGATGATGATTCTTGACAAATTTTTTAGAGCAGTTGAATAGATACATTTTCACCAACAAAATATTCCGCAGTTAGTCTATTATAAAAACCGTGATTGCGGAAAAATAAGCTTCAAATTTTCAGTTCCCATTTGCCGTCTGTAGCAATTTTTCAATATGAAATAAATTGTTAATTTTCATTTAGTATTACGAATTACAAATCAGAGATCGCGAAGAATCGCCATGTCTCGTACGACAGCATAGTTAATTAATCAAGTAAAAGTGTTTCCTCGAGCTTTCCCTTATCACATTCCCGATGAAATTCATTCAGAGGAATGTCAGTGTAATTTCATTATTCACACTTTCGATCGAGTGAATTCAATCGGCAGGGGAAATAACAGCGGTGGTATTTTCTGTTTGCAGTTGAAGAGCGAGAAACAGGTGTAGAACGGCACGATGACAAGACTCATCACGGCGTTACTGCTGCTGCAGGCTATCGCGAGGTTCGGTCGCGTGGCAGCCGCGGATTCCACGCATGCGACCGAGCAACAACCGGCCCCTTCCACGGTGCCGTCTGGATTTTCTGGGCCAGATTACACGGGCCCGTCCGCCGGTTCCGACGATTGCGACCGAGAAATGGTCGGGTTCGAGCTGGTGACGGGCTACGTGTACACCGCGCCCACGAACTTGATCGAGTCCATACCAGGCACGCTGATGCTCACAGACTGCCTGGAGTTCTGTCAGGCGAACGACTCCTGCCAGGCGGTCAACTACGAGACGGGCCTATGCGTTCTGTTCAGCTCGAACGCCGACAGTAACCCAGGTAAGATTGAATCGTTGTTCACGATCGAATTAAACCAAATATGAATCATACGATAAATCCGAAAATTTCGACGATTTCTGCTGTCAAAAATGATTGTAAAATTTCGATGAAAAATAATGATTAAATCTTACGCGAATGGGTAAAAAACGGCTGAGAATCGGCGATGCGTCGAACGGTGCCACGCACACATCCGTTGGTCCTACATAAATGTATGTCCTTCGCCGAATATGGGTATTCCTTGAAACGCGCCGCTGAATGATTAAACGGCAGCGGATAAAATAGACGTGTGTGTCGTTTCGTCTCCCAGGCATTTATGCAGCACGTGAATCGCCTCGGTAAAGGGGTAACGGGTTCGATACGACGATATTCGGACGGTAGACAGCTGTTTGCCCGCTCGGTCGCGATGAAAGTACGCGTCGAGGAGGTCGGTACGGATTCAGGTCAACGTGGAATGCAGCCGCTGTTGAATCGCGGGTAATCGAACTTCTTCCGTTTGCCTTCAATTTCCGAGGGTTTAGCATTATTTCATTTCCTGTTACTGCTCGCAATTGAGAATTCGAACGATAGAGCGCAATCTAATCAGAGTATAGAACAGAGAGAAATATTTACCCGTAGCCGGTTTAGGTATTAAAGCGTCTGAAAATTGACAGAATCACGATAAATAATTGAAGAAGTTCATCGAGACGATTAAGTAATCCTCGATATGGCACTTGAATGTTTCGAACAACGAGGATCGACGAACGAAAAATGGGGAAACAATTTGTGTCGGAATGCTTAGGGAAATCCATGTTTTAAACGTGTTACGCGTTTGATAGAATTTTCCGTTTCGTATTTTATTCGTCGGTCGCGGGCGTGTGTGTGTACATGCATATACTCGATCGTTATTAATCGACCATTTCGCGGATTAAACGTCGAGGCGTAACGTAATCCATGTTTGCCGATACAATCGCAATATCCGCGCGATTTTGTGCTCGGTGAAAAATGCTCGAGTTTCAAAACTCCGGTTAACATCCGAAAACAACTCGTTTTCTAAAACGCTTTGACACCTACCATATTCTATGTCGCCTGTCCCACCCATTATCAGCATTCCATAATACAGGGATTTCATTTCGAAAAGTAACATGCGTTCACGCGTACATGTACAAAATTATATGTAATATAAAAACACAGTGAAAATCTTTTTTGAGCGAAGGAATGATATACTTTCACTCAGAGGGTGTAGTATGATAATTTCGTCTGAAATTGAGGCAGTTTTTATGCGACTACAGGAGCACTAGGCTTGACGTATTGCAGGCGACGAATAACACGCTTCTGTTTGAAGAGGTTGATTGAGCCACGTCGATTCGAAATGGCACCTTACGTGCTATCCGTCCTCGATTCGCCTTGATCTTATTTAAATTCTTGCAAAGCACGAAGCGACGTTCGCACTCCGCGGTACAGTTGATTTTTCTACAAAAGGTTCGATCGAAATATCGAGAGCCGGTCGAAGGAGATTTGTCAAGTACTCCTCGACCTACTACCGCTGCTCCGACGCGACGAATCGAAGACAGTTTTAAGCCATTTCAGTGAAAACCGTTGTCCGGATTACGTGTTAAAGTTTCACTCTGCAGTCGCTCATTTCTACCGTCGTTTCCCTTGCCCCCGGTCCTCGACTGTTTTGCATAGAGAAAACTGGAAAAGCGAAATTTTACGCCTTGTTATGCAAATACCGGGTATAAACTCGCTTAAGAAATTTCATGAGACGAGGAATATTATATTTCGTCTAAGACGATTTTAACGAAATAATCAAGCAATTTATTATTGCGGATGGCTCGTTTTGGAAAGTAGACAGGAAGATTGTTTCGAACATAATTAGTCTCGCGCGCAACGAGTAATTGGATCATCCGCGTCAGGGGTGGCTCAAATTAAGGAAAACTTGCGTGACAACCGATGCGAATGCGAAACGAACTCTAAATCTTCCTGGATTTGATTAAAACAGGATACTAACAGTATCTGAAACTGTAACCGTGGCGGCTAGTTTGATCTGCAGCAGTTCCTGACGTTTATTAAAAACCAAATTAATTTACGGCAGTTTCCCATCTACCGGCGAAGTAGCACGCCCCAAGCCGCCGAAACCCACGCTAAGATCTCGAGCAGTATTGATTATATAGAATGTGAGAACCGTAGCTGTGATACCGACTAGCTGGTAATTAAAGAAGAATGCAAACTCGCTTAACTTCTGATAAATTCGATCCGATAAACCAGATCCTGCCACAAGTCTTTTTTCTCGAAACAATAAATTTTATAATAAAATTAGAACGCGGAAAAATTGTTTTCCACCGTTGGTTGATAGACGTAACGAAGAAGATTTTGATATACGATGAATCGTGCTCGTGTTTCGCTAAACGAGCATCGTTTGTCGGGCGTGCTTCCATCGAATGTTATATACAAAGGAGAAACAAAATCGACGGAACAATACGGCGCAACGATCACATGCATTGTCATGCGGTTTCACCGCGCCGGTTCCTTCATGAATAATGGATACCTGTTATAAGTAAGTGTAATGAGAAATGCACTAATTGAATCTTCCGGGGTGTAATTAATATAAACTATGCATCCGCGGTCGGCCGCCTGTAAGCATTAATTAAATAGTAAATGAGTGTCGGTTGTAGCAACAGAAAACCGGTGTTATTCCGCTAGGAAACTCCCTTCCACGGTGATCGTGTTTGCGCGCGTAAAATGCTCCAGGTGCCGGGCAAAAAGTGTATCGTAAAATTTTGCGACTCGTAATTAATTTCATTTTCATTCGGCCTCCGTTCGTTTTAATTGTTCCCGGGATAACAAGAAATTGGAAGATGATTCATGAATCGAACGATTTCTTGCCATGCTCGCCATTTTTCGCTAACGACACCCTTTACCGATATTTTATTACGCGTGTCGGCAAGAAAACAATTGAAACGGATGCAATGAATCTCACGGTGATAATTGTTAAGGCTGCGCGTCGTTGCCGGGTAACTAAGTTTTTCCGCGTGTCCTGAAATTTCAAATATCTCCGCGGGAAGTTACTCGGGGCACCCGATGCGAGGAGCGCGAGAGAGTTCAGAATTGAATTTGAACAATCGTTGAAAGAGGAACACTTTTACAACAATGAAAACCAATTTCCGCGGGCCGTGTCGCGCGAATTCTCTTCCTTGCTACCGCTACTACACGCTCGCCGATTCAATATTTCGCGAGCTACGGAATAATTCAACAAGCTGCGTTTCGTTCAAATACATACATACATGCATGCATGCCGAGCGAGATAAACGCGTGGATCGCGACCACGAAAACATCCGTGAAAATATGTAGAGAGCCGGGTCGAACAAAGAATTTCCCTCATTTTATTCATGGCCAATCAGTTCCCGGAATTGATGCCAACTGGGATAAGGAACATGCGATATCTTAAGGTACATTTCAGAAGAATTTTAATTACGACGTCTTTATTCATAGAAAACTATTGAATATTTTTCTGCTAAAAAGAACATATCAAGAGAACTGATTAAACTAGAAATATTCAACTTAAACAAACGGGCTGCATAGTTTAATCTAGGAATTTCGAACTAACAAAGCGCATAGCGATAGGTATTTCGTAATCGATGTTGCGAGCACGAGATCGATAATCAATTATACAACGAGATTGGAAACTAGCCAGGGGTCTCCGTTACGTTCCATAATTA
>SHCU01001299.1:14144-24274 GCA_004307685.1 Ceratina australensis | reverse complement strand
AGAGAGCCGGTTGACAGACTGGAACATCCGGACTACCATCAGATCATAGACACACCGATGGACTTGCGTACAGTGAAAGAGGATCTACTGGGAGGAAATTACGAAACTCCTTTAGAGTTTGCCAAAGATATGCGATTAATATTTACTAACAGCCGAAATTATAACACTAATAAGCGATCGAGGGTACGTTATATTCGTATACAATCGTCCCAGCATGGAATAAATAAAATACGAACATTTTAATTACAGATATATTCGATGACAATAAGATTATCGGCTATGTTTGAAGAGCACATATGTAAAATCATCTCGACTTGGAAATCCGCGAAGAAAAGGAATACCAATGCGAAGAAGGCGAAGGGGAAAGCTAGGAGAGGTAAAGTTCGGTTAACAAACGGCACCGGTACGTTCTCATCCTATCAACAAAGATGAATAACAATCAGAGTAATTTCAAAGTGTCTATACTTTTAGGACCGTCGAAATCGAAATCCGTTTGTACCGACGACGACGAAGCTATGAGCGAAGACGAGGATATGGATACAGGTGAACCGGAGAAGAACGACGTTAACGTGTGCGCGCCAGGTATGAATGCATATTACTTACAAGACTATTGATTATTTATTCGCAAATGTTTCTCATCTCGCAGGGCCATCGCGGATGACGAATGGACACGCGAAGCGTTCGGTGAACGCGACGCGGCCGACGTTGAAACTGCGGATCTCTCGGTCAACGGTAGCTAAGAAGCCGAAGGATAGTGAAAGTGAGGAGGCGAGCGACTCGGAAGCCTCGACGGACAGTGAAAGTAGTGGTAGTGTGCCGATGAGGAGAACGCGTGCCAGGAAAACGGTACCCAGTGTCAGTGCTGACAGTGATTCCGGGGACGAGTACACGCCGACCGGACGTGGGAAACAGACTCGCAAGAACCGTGCGAAAAATAGTAAAAATAATAGACAAGTTAAATCGAAGACGAAACAGAATAATTACGAGAATACGAAGAGCGATGATTTCGAGGAGGAGGACGAGCAGTCGAGCGCGAACGATCCATCGGACGATGAGAGCGAGGAGGAAGTTATTAACAGGAGTAGAACGAGATCTCGAAAGTTAGCGTCGACGCCAGAGCACGAGGATAATTTAAAAACGACGAGAAATAGGAGAAACAACATAGAGAGTCAAAGCGAGGAGGAAGACGAAGAAGACGAGGAAGATGAGGACGAAGAGGAGGACGAGGACGAGGATCAGTCGCCGAACGAGATGAACAATCACGATTCGGATAGCGACGACTCGGAGGAACGAGCGTACGCGTCGTCGAGATCTCAGAGGCGGGTTCGCGCGACGAGGGAAACGCAGAATGTAGAAATTGTACAGAATTCGCGGAGGAACACCGGCAAGCGGCCGCGTTACAACGAGGAGAGCGACGAGAGCGGCACGGCACCGATCAGGAATCGGCGTAAGATCAAACGTCGATATTACGCCGAGGAGAGCGATGACAGCCCGGAACCCGAGAACGAGCGAGCGGGCATTAGTATAAGCAGCAGGGGACGCGTGCGTAAAATGACGGAGAAGCTACGGGCTCTGCAGCAGCATAAGAGAACGCAGGAGTAGTGTAAAGATCTTGAATATTATTTGTTTAATCGGTTATTTTCAAGCGTACGATTCTACTCGTAATTATTATAGGATTTACGCTGGACGCGTGTGTTGCCCGGGGAGCGTAGGATAAGATTTGTAGGTAGATTGTACGTATAAACACTTGAGATTGTCATAGCGATTCATGATAAACGCAGAGTACTTCCATTATCGTGAGAAGCACATTTACGAATTTTATTTTTTTATGTTCAGATGCATAATCGAACGATGCGGGGATTTAGTAGCAAGCGGAAACAGTGTAAGCGATTGCTGTGACTCTCGTTTTCGTTTCGTACACCATCATTTTCACATTCAATAACGTTCACGGTTATTCGCAATCGAAGTAACCCACTGCACTCTCGATTTTCTGTGTCGTGCAACTGTGTAAACTGGAGTGACAATGAAACTGTTATTTGATCAGTGAACTTCAACTGGTATACTTTTGAAACAAAAAAGTAGAAAGATGTTCAATCGTTCTAGATAAGGCGGACAAAAGTGAGGCGACATAACGATAGTGTTTATATTACATTGTTGAACATATGTTATTGTACCTGGACGCGTCGTAAAGAAAAATGCCCGTCGTCGTATACGTCAGGGAGCACCGAGTTTCAGTTTAATTTATCGACAGACAATTGTTACTTCGGTATAAAGTCAATTGTTGGGAGTTTCTTTCATGTTGAGATCGTGAAGTATCTTACACGTAACATTGAGCCAATACGAATATGATCTGTATCAGCGTTCGTTTCGATTCGACGAATATGGACAAGTGAGAATAAAATCTATCTTGTAATATAACAATCTACTTAAAGAATTTAGTATTTCACATACTTGTATATTTTTCTATTGAGATATTGTGTTTCGTATGTCTTAATAAAAATAAAACTGATTTCAAATCCATTCAATTGAATATACACATGAAAACATTCAAAGGTTCCGCTGTTCGTTTGTCACGTGAAACGTTAGATCATCGAGAACGAAGTTGTACTTAGGTGCGTTGAATGAGGCAGTGCCTTTCGAGAAAAGTATCATTTACCGAAGCTGACCAGGAAAACGCGGCATACTTGTTTCCGAGAAACCTACTTTTCAATTTCATTTGAACCAGGCACTGTTTTCGCTTTTTGCAATTATACTTAAACTAGATTATTTGTAAATACGTACGCGCGCTCTTTTAATACGTTTGAAGGAACGCGCGCGGCCCGTAGATTAAAAGTAGTGAATTTTTACATTGTAATTTGTATGTCCATTAGAGAATTAAGAACCAATGCTCGTGCGATTCTAGGATTTTCATAAATAGGAGTTTTTCAAATTTATATAGCATACAAATTAATGAATTCACTTACTACGCATACAATAGGATGGGAGGGTTGATTGTGGACAGTTTTAAAACAGCCGGGGGATAACTGAACATGGATAACGTGCACAAATGTTGGAAGCGTCGACTGTCTCGAGCCATTGTGATATTAGCTTAAGAATATTGAATATAAAATGATATATAATAATAATAATAATAATAATAATAATAATAATAATAATAATAATTAGGAGTATAACGGATATTTTTTTAATAACGCCTTACGAAAAAAAGGGAATCATATCATATGTGGTCTTAAGAAGTTAAATATCTGATCATATTAATTTAATACCGAACGTAATTAACTTTAATCATTTATTATTATTATTATCAATTGTTTTACGATTAACGTAATTTCGTATTCTAATATCAAGAATTAATATAATTTCCTGTACATAGAACTATTGTTAAATAACGAAACTTACACGGGACACGACGATCGTTTCGATTTCTGTAAACTTTACAGACCCTTAGTTGTGGAATTTATCCTAACGCATACTTAGTTTATCAGAGCCCACCTTCACCGAGAAAAAAAGAATAAATTGTTTCACAAACATACCTTATTTATTCATTTCCCCGATTTTTCCTGACCACAAGTCTTCGCGCCACTTGAAATCGCTACTGTATGCATATGGCGTCTGCGCACGAACGCAAAATGGCCGCGTACCGCGAGTTGCCTAGCAACCATGGCGGCCATCTTGCGCGAGCGTCATGCGCGGTAGCGCGCGGCAAAATTTGACATTTACATCCCTCCCGGCTTTATAATTCTTTGTGAAAGAAAATATTTTGCCCGAGAATAGTCGAAATAATTTATATTTGTTTTAATATCTCAATTAATATCAAGGAACAGTGAAAAAGAAGTTTCGTTAGAATCGAAATATTATTATTTATCTGCGCGTGGCGCTGCGATCGGAATTCCTGAAACCACACAACACTGTAGATGAGAACGTAACGTGGGCTCTTTTAGCTGCACGGTTTACGGTAAGATGGAATCGAATAAAACGGTCTAAATATTATCGAAGTAATCTCTTATTATGACAGAGGAAATACTGAATATTATACAAAGTTCTGCCTATTCTACGTACCTCCGTAATTGAGAAAACTATATTTTTCCGCTAACGGTATAATTTCCATGTATTTTGTTAATGTGAATCCGAATGATTGCAGTTTGACGTTTCATTGTTTTTAAGAGAAAATGAAACGTTTTCCTTGAATTCGAATATTGCTAATAATATTTCGAAAGATTTCTATGCAAATATTCATCGGTCTGTGTTGTTTATTAAAAGTTTATAAAACACGAAAACGTGACTTAACCTTGTTTGAATGAGAGATCACTTCATCTTATAAAATACTAAGATCAGATCGTAAATCAGATTTACTTTCCAGATGTCTGAAACGAAGGAACCGAAGGAAACAAAGGCAAAATCTCCACAGAAGACTGGCCAGTCTTCGGAGAAGCCAGCTGGGAAGAAAGGTCGCATCAGACCGAGGAACTACGACTTGGGAAATGGTGTGTACAGATTCAGCCGTTCGCGTATGTACCACAAGAAAGCGGTATACAAATTCATCGATAAGAAGACACCGAAAACTGTACGTTCAACGATACTCTCTGAATCTCGTATATATCATCACTCTTTTATTCATTGTTACCTTTAATAACAGGTCAAGCCCAAGAGACCTCTTACCATAGAAAAGAAAATCAGCGGCGAGAAGAACGGAGAGAAGCGTATCGTTCTATTAAAGAAGCGGCGCGCCAGTTATCCTACTGCTGACCCGGTCACTGTACATCACTCGAAAAAGTGTTTCCGTGAACACCGTCGTTACCTGAGGCCTTCGCTGAAGCCAGGAACGATTTGTATTCTACTCGCTGGTGCTCACAAAGGAAAACGTGTCGTTTTCTTGAAACAGCTTAAGAGCGGTTTACTTTTGGTCACGGGTGAGTTTCGCTCGAAACTAATACGCAGAGTCGGAGATTAGAAAATGTATAACTGAGAATTTAACGAGATATTCTTGAAAACAGGTCCTTTCTTGATCAACGCTTGCCCGCTGAGAAGAGTCAGCCAAAACTACGTGATCGCCACGTCGACGCGTATCAACATCTCCGGTTTAAAGATCCCAGCTCACATCAACGATGATTACTTCAAGAGGAAACGCGAGAAGCGCCCGAAGAAGGAGGAGGGCGATATTTTCACTAAGAAGAAGGACGAGTACAAGCCGAGTGATCAGAGGAAGGCTGACCAAAAAGTAGTTGATAAATTCGTCATTTCTGCTATTAAGAGGAACAAGGAGAAGAAGCTGTTGTTTACTTATCTGTCGGCGATGTTCGGCCTGCGAAGCAGCCAGTACCCGCACAGATTGAAGTTCTGAAGCTTTTGTGATTTCGATACAAATACAGAATAAATCCAGACATCCTGAATAGAATTTTATTTCCATTCTCCTAATCGCAGGACTGTAGTTACGTACGTCCAATATTATTTCTATCGAATAGAATTACCATTCGAATTAAAATCATTTATGTGCGATGCTTCGAACTTTGAAAGTGATGTGCAACATCGAAAATCGACTTTACATAACTCCTATTAATTACAGGTTCCGAGTAAATTACACCGCGCTATATACATACGTAATCGAGATATCCCGCGATTAATACGCATGCGTGTAGCCTGATGGAACATTAAAACGCAAGAAGATCGAGTAGCACCGCTGCATTGTATTATGATACCGTAATTATGTAAAATATCTCGCTCGAAAATATGCGTATATCTCCGCGGATGGTTTTCAGTCTAATCCAGTCGGCGACCAACGCCTGAGCAGTGACATCATCGCGCGGGATTAGACAGTGTAAACAAGTGATCATTAACAAATGTATTGCTACCCGTACGTATATGACATGTGACACATCATTCTCAAATGTCTTCCTCGAAAAGCAACGAGTATTCCGGCAATTATCAACGTTTCGACGTTGATACCAGCGCGTCGGCCGAGCAGGATGTTTCCCATCGGCCGCCCCAAAGTGAGTCGAAATAATTCGTCGAGTTATCGAATTTAATTCGCCTTATCCATTGACGAGTAACCGTGCGTGCAAAGTTGATTTTGACAGCTGCCTATTGTTGTCATTTTCGTTCTCGTCTCTCTAATATTTACTGTATTACACCTTGCCTTATTATATATATTTCATGATTAACCTGCGATTAACAGAAATAATTCATCATTTTAATGTCGTTGTAATTCAGATTGTCTCGTTGTTACGCTTTTATTAAGAACGATCCCTGCTGTTCTTGTAATTAACACTACTTATGTATGATTTATTTTTGATGTATTTTTGACCGTAGAATATGGATCGACGCTATCCTCTCCTACTGTTTACAATCACGCAAGCCCATCTGCTGAAAGCACAAGAACGACTGATCAACTTATCCGTAAATTTGACGCAGAAGATGCGAAGAGAGAAACGGTGTCTGAAAACGCGATACTACCATCATACGATTCCCTCGCGGATCACGATTTGCATTCGGAGATGAATTATCACGAGGCTGCGATATTTCTGGAGGTATTTACACGTTACACAGCGTTATCAGTTTCCCCACGTGTCATTTTCTAAATTGGGAACGTTTTTATAGGAGGGCAGAAACAACGAGAAGTTCGACTCTCACCCGAAGCATCCAGAGGATTTGCCAGCTTATCTGTTAGTTCATAATAACTGGTATTATGGATTAGATCTATTAACTTCCCTTGTGCTCTTGGCTTTGGCCCTCGTAGAAGATCCAGCTGTGCCGCTCTTCAGTGTAAGTTTAATCATTAATTTTAGTTTCTTCGTACACCTTTCATCTATTTTTTTTAAATGATATTTTAGATGCCGGTCTGGGCGCATGGGTCTATAGAACTGTTCGCTTTGATAATCATAGGCACAGAATTAGCTCTGAAGTTGAGATGGATCGGCTGGTCCACCATGCTAAGACACAAAAGAACGATGTTAAAGGTAAAACCTGTTCTTGTACGAACCTTCTTAAGAGCATTGTTAACGAACAGAACGTTGCGAAATCAGAGCAGTTTTCTTCCACTACTCTGTCAATATGTCTCGGGAACAACGTACAATGCTTGTCTTTTACAAAAAGCAATACAGTACTAATGAGAAGATAAGAAATGCGAGCCGTTTCAGATTAAATTTTTTACGTGGGGGAGTGAACGATGATCGCTTTATTTGTTCACTTTCAATACGTATTACATACGTTAATATTCTCATCGAATCATGCTCCAGAGAATACAATTTGAATTAATGTACGTATCTATGTATGTACGTTACATGAATAATGAAACACTGACTTATTATTACTGGCACCGTACTCGTCCATATTCATGTCTGTATTACACAATGGTTTAAAAGTATTAGACACCGATTATACGCTTATCAACGTGAAAGGAGAATTGTTGTAGCAAATGGAATTTTCTATGCTCCAACGAATCAAATCGCAACAAATCGAATCTCTTAATTTATTATGTTTTCAGTGCATCACACTGGTGATCATGTTCGTAGAAGCAATGACAGTATTAGTGCGGCAGTCATCGCACTTCCGCGTGACGCGAGCCCTGAGGCCCATCTTTTTAGTCGATACCAAATGCTTCGGGGGCGTTCGGAGATTCATAAGGCAAATACTCTTAACGCTACCTCCGATCCTCGATATGTTGGGCCTGCTTTTATTTTTCATAACGCTTTACACAGTGATGGGGTATTACATGTTCTCGGATATGAATCGAAATTTCTCCACGCTGCAAGACAGTTTCGTAAGCCTCTTCGTCCTCCTGACCACCGCTAAGTGAGTAGCCTCGTGATCAAATTAAAACGTTAGCGCCTACGACCCGGTACGCTAACATTGTACACGTACAGTTTTCCAGACGTGATGATGCCGTCGTATTCGAAGAGCAAATGGTACTCGATATTCTTCGTGTCTTACTTATGCACCATGCTGTACGTGATGATGAATCTGATGCTGGCAGTGGTCAACGTCGCGTTCACCGCAGCTGAACGCGACAAATTCAAGAAGCTCTTCCTCCATAAACGGAAAGCGTGTCAGCATGCATTCAAGTTACTAGCATCGAGACAGAATCCGGATACAATGCGATTCCGACAGTTCGAGGGACTGATGCGATATTACGCTCCGAACAAAAGTATGTAACATTCACATAGAAGCTTCTCGTTGGAACTTCTTATCTAAAATAAGATAATCGACTTTGTCCTGTAACCGCAGACTCTTTACAGGCCTGAGAGATGTTGTTTTGATGTTTCAACATCTGAACGCCTCGGGAACCGGAGTTCTCAGCGTCGAGGAGTTTCTAAACGTTTACGACACTATCATGCTTCAATGGGAGCCGCAGTACTCTACTGTGCCCTGGTATCACAGTTCGTCACGTCCGATGAGAATCCTCTGCACGGCCGCTCACGCAGCTATCAGATGGCCGTACTTCGAAACTCTAATGTGTAAGTCGATATGATACGTCGAGCAACAAGCAACTCTGCTCAAACGATAATGTGTTTAGATGTAACGATCGCTGCAAATGGTATCGCCATGATAATAAGGATACTGCAACCGGGCGATATTGTTCACAGTACACTTCTCTTCGCCGCGTCTTGGGACACTTTCGTTTTTGGGACCAGTAAGTAAAACATCTTTACGAGGAAAGGGATTCAATTTGATTTAATACTTTGAATTTTATAGTATTTGTCACCGAGGCGTTGATCAAAGTGTTGGGGCTCGGCACGAGGAGGTATCTCAGTTCCGGCTGGAATCTCTTCGATCTAGGAACGTCGATCATGACGCTTGTCGCCGGTTGCATTCTACGTATCTTCTCCACAGCCACGTTCTTCGTTCTATTCAGACCGTTTCGGTTATTAAGATTGTTCAAAATGAAAAAGAGGTATCGAGACGTGTTCGGCACGCTCGTCATTCTAACTCCTCTGATGTCATCCACCGCGGTGGTCATGCTAGTTTTATATTACTTCTTCGCGATCATCGGAATGGAACTGTTCGCCGGATACAACATGAGAAATTGTTGCAAGTTAGTTTGTTAACCAGGATTTTTATCTAGTTTCTATCTCGTGTCGTCTGACAGATTCGTCTCGCAGGAACACGACGGTCGAAGATTTCTACAAGTACTCGGCCAACGAAAGTACCGCTTTAGGGTATTATTACCTGAATACATTTGACAATCTCATAGACAGCGGGATGACACTGTTCGAGTTGACGGTCGTCAACAATTGGTTTATACAGATGAACGCATACGCGTTCACCGTCGGCATGTACACCAGATTGTATTTCATGATATTTTATCTCGTGACGATGATCGTTCTGACGATCGTCGTCTCCAGTTTCCTGGAGGCGTTCCGGTTTAGGATTCATTACAAGAAGTCGACGTCGAAACGTGACGGTAAATATTTCGAACGTTCGATAATTATTATTTAGACCCTTACGAACGTACGCGTTGCAGAGGAGAAAATGCTGCACGAGGAAGTGGAATTGAAGTGGGACGAGTTGCAATACGTGATCGAGGATTTCCAACTCTTAGAGAAATTACGACCTTCGCTCGTAGTCGGCGTGAGTTTCGCTACTTTAAGTAAGATGTTATGTTTCGACGAAACGTTCATGAAAATATTTTAGGGGACTACCGTTTTTATTGGATCGCGTCCGCGAACGAGAGAGGTGTTGCAGAGGAAGATGTACACGAACGAGATAAACGAGTGGGTCGCGGAGGCGAAGCAGACGGAGAGTAAACAAATTTTATTGGACGACGTTCACAGCTCGGAGGAAGTTTGCAGGGAGGAGCCGGTCACCGAGTCGGATCATTTAGGATTAACGGACAATCTGCGACGGCCGCGACGGACGCGACGGCGTCGAATGTCAAACGTTGTATAGTAGTAGCAAATTAAATTCCAGTTATTTCATATACCATGATACCATAGAAAAAAATCTCGCTGATAAGTAGCAATAAATGTAGTAACGAAATTTCTACCAAAAAACACGTAAAATATAAATAAATGTGATATTTAATTGATACGAAAAAGTAACAGAGTTTTCTTATTTCAGATTTGTTGACAAATAAAAGGAGACAGACTATTCCTAAACAGAATCATCGTTTTATTTGCCGTAATCCGTAAAAAAAA
>SHCU01001295.1:0-10414 GCA_004307685.1 Ceratina australensis | reverse complement strand
GTTCATTTATAGTAGCCATGGTTGCAGAAATTTATTGGTTTTATATATTTATTGATCGTCAAGAGATGAACCTTCTCTTTTAATTTAAAGATCAGGAGCTGCATGTACTAATGTCTGTACCAAATGAAAACACGAATTGATACTTCTAAATTTACAATTCATTTATAGTTGCAATGGTTGCAGAGGTTTATTAAAAAATTATCCATTGATCAGATGGATCTTCCTTTTTAATTCGAAAATCAGGAGCTGTATAAAAAGCCTAATAAAAATCTATAATAAAAAACAACAGAAATACCAAAAATAAATAAATATAATAGATAAATATGAAATAGTAGAAAGTGCCTATGGCAGTCGAATTTGCAGTTCATCTACGGTTGCTATCGTCGAATACTTCATTGGTAATTTATCCATTAATCACTTCGTTCGCAAGATATTAAATTACGCACAATTGCCAGATTCCGCGTTACATTTCGGTGCGATTGAAATTCGGTGCCGGTTCGTTTTCGTAGTAAAACGCTCGCTGCGTCTATCAAGTTACGGGCTATAAAACGTGGAACACCTGTAACGAGGGCTTCCGAAACCGTTCGAAGAAAACGCGATGAGGAGGGGTGGTAGCTGGATGGAAGGGATGGAAACGCGACAAGGCTCCTGGTAATTGTCACTGCTGCCTCACCATTTTCATCAGGAGCCGGGAGCAAAGCTCCCTGAAAGCTCTACAAATTGCGTACCCCTTGCATTCTATTCGTCCAAGGTACCCCTGGGTCCGAGGGTAGCGGCAGCTATAAATTTTCATTATTTTATAGTCTACGCCTCGTTTATATCCGCAACAAGCGAGGACGCGACCGAGGGGTACTTTCTTCGCTGGAACGAAACGCAGATGCAAAGAAGCCTCGCGAATACAGTCAGAACTTTGCAACGATGTAATTTAAGGAAAAAATGCATTGCGTTATTTTACGTGCTAAATAATACTTAATATTTAATTTTGTATGAAATGAAAGACTGAAGAACACTACGAGTTTGATTTTCAATGATTTTTATGATAAGTTTGATTTTTAATTTTGTATTATCATCGATTTTCAGCTTGTGTTAAACTTTTGGAGACAGGTGTACCGGGCACGAGGGAAGAAAGCCTTAAAGAGAATCATGGAGACTCTACTTTCCACCTTCGCTCCCCCTTTGTCACTTTCACTCGTTCGATTCTCACCTTCCCTCCATGTGTTCGCTTTAAAGAATGCCTTTTTAAATCGTACCCTGTCGCTCTTAATTTTTCTCCCACGGAAAACAGCATGTGCAAAGAATCCACAATTCCTTTCAGCATCAAATTTCCTCGTAACAATTACAACTCTTATTTAAAACAATTACTAAAGTTCGGTTAAAATTTTCGATCGTGAATCCATAAAATCAGAGGATGTATCATGTTTTAAAGAATGCTTTTTAAATCGTACTGTGCCGCTCTTAATTTTTCCCAACCGGAAAACAACATCTGGATAGAATCCACAATTTCTACAAGTATAAAAGTTCCACCTAACAATTACAACTGTTATTTAAAATAATTACTAAACTTCGGTTAGAGTTTTCGATCGTGAATTCATAAAATCAGAAGATGTATCGTGTTTTAAAGAATGCCTTTTTAAATCGTACCCTGTCGCTCTTAATTTCTCGTCCTTGGAAAACAGCATGTAGAAAGAATCCACAATTCCTTCAAGCATAAAAGTTTCTCCTAACAATTAAAACCGTTATTTAAAATAATCACTAAACTTCTATAACTTGAAAATAATTACTACAATTTTCGATGGACGGTGAATCCGTAAAATCGGAGGACGTATCGTGTGACTGGTCGGCGAGTCCCGAGACAACAGTGCGTGCTCGCATCTACATAGAGAGTGGTGTTTATTAATTTTTCACGGGAGCCGTGGTGGGCGGAAGCCGACGTACGGCGAAACAAAGGCTCTTCCTGGTTGCAATAAAATCGTTTTTCTATCGGTCAGCTTCCAGCACGGTGAACGACTCGCGGTGTAAAGGTCGTAGGAACAAGAACGGCTCGCGGGGGAGTGAACGCTAACGGAACACACCGCGGCCACCCATGCACTCCGATTTATTATCGTTCGCTTAGGCGCAAAACTGCGCTGCGCGACCCACTCGGATCCTGGCTCGCATCGTTTCAAGACAGCATCTTTTATCTCTCAACGAGACCAGTCGTGTCTGTTCTACCAGGCTCATTTCCAATTAATTAACGTCACGTCTGAATTCCTCGATTTTTTTTTTAATAAACGGAGTATTATACGAAATATTTTTTTATTTTTTTTTTTTTATTTTGTCAGGCTTGTGTCGGCGATCGATATCGATCCCGGAGGGTACGACGCGTGTGGGCGTAGAGAACACCGAAGGGGATGCGCGCATAAAGATGGAATAGACGGGAATAGGTTACTAATAACCTAAGGCCGAAATCGTTGTCCATGCGTCGACGATGAAATATCGCCGGCGAAGACCCCGAATTAAAGTAACCAAATGGGGCACCCTGCGGTGCCTCGGAATATATGTGGATCCAGATACACCATTACTCTATTTTACAGACGCACGACTCGGCCAGATCGTTAAATCGAGATATAGCATGAATACAATTTTAATAGATCCAAAATTATATTGAGGAATTTGTATTATTTCATGTTTGGTCACTTGATCACATTGATCACTGAAAGAAGTGAAAATAAATATATGTGGATCCAGATACGGTATTATTTTATTTTACAAACGCACAACTCAGCAGATCGTTAAATCGATATAAAGCATAAATACAATTTTAATAGATCAAAAATTATATTGGAGAATTTGTATTATTTCACGTTTGGTCACTTGATCACATTGATCACTGAAGGAAGTGAAAATAAATATCTCACATATAGATCTGTCTGCTGATTTAAGTCTGCAGAAATTCTTGCCGAGGGACAGCATTCATTCAAAGAATTTCAATTTACATAAATCCATAAGCATCGTTCGAAATGAGAAGTTGTCTGATAAGAAAAACTTGCTATGCATCTTCAACAAGATAAAGTTTAGTCCCTGCATCTCGTCGGACCGGAAGCCTCGTGAAATCAATAAATAATGAATAATATTTCCGATGTGTAACGAATAATATATTCAACGGTGCATCTTATTGGCTGAGCCAAGTGTATAAAAATTGCCCATTACTCGGTTATTGTTGCGCCATGCATTCATATCTCTCGGGGTCCCTCTCTCCCTTGTTCTAACTTCCAACTCTCATCGTGGCCCGCGGCTATCGAAGGTAATAACGAAATTTGTTTTCTTACCTCCTCTCCTTTTGCCCCCATCCTCCCATGCTTTCACCCCCCGTTGCTATCGTCTACCCTCTGGCCAGCGTCTTAAAAATCATGTCTACAACCGTGTTCCCTTACGCCTCCGTGCCATATTTCTCGACGATACGTAAAGTGAATTCGTCCACGAATTTCCAAACAAGCTTCGACATCCCCCTATTATCAGCTTCACTGTTTAATATCTTTATTATTCTAGTATTCCTATTTTTACCATACACATTGCATCAATAAAATAAATAATTATTTAATTTCACAATTATTCTTATAAATTTATAGACAAACCTCTCAGCTTCAAATCAGCTTCATTTTTTAATATTTTTATTATTCTAGCGTTCCTATTTTTATCACGTTTATTGTATCAAAAAAATTAATTATTTAATTTCATAATTCTTCTTATAAATTTACAGGCAAATTATTTTTAAAAGCTGTACTTAGTTCTGTAAAATTAATTACACACATTCAAAAAGTTTTTATTATGTTACGAGTGATTAATTTTTCTATTATAGAGGCGAAAAATGCCACCCCAAAAATGTAACCCTCTATGGGCCCGTGTTACTTTCAGGTCACATTATAACTCATCGATATTTCAAGCTTCTGTATACAGATGCAAACATAAGTTGTTACCTGAAAGTCACATAGTGAATATATTGCAAATTTTTCCCGTTTGCATATATAGGTTTATAATTGTTGATTTTTTATTCCTCCAATTTTTTCGGATTTTTCGGAGGGTTAATAATAATTGACAGTGACGACGCGAATTGCTTAATAGGGTGAAATCAGTGTGCGAGGCATCGAGACATTCTTATCGAGTAAAGCCGGAGGCTTCCGTTGACGATTTTCGTAGCTCGAGCCATTCCTTTGTTATTTCCCCGTATTCGCAACGGTTTTCCGATTGCGCCGGGATCGAGGATCCGCGGCGAACGTGCATCGAATACCGACCGATAATGCTATTGCATCTCGAATTTAGTGGCAGACCTACCCGGTGCTCTCTCTCTCCACCCCGCGATCGCTCGGATCGGGGCTTTTACGCGGTTTGCATGAGCGTTTAAGAACTTCGCAGACGCATAAAGAGCGTCGTTGAGGTATTGAAACGCTCGGCGAAACGTTATTATCCCTCCGGCGTCCCGCGCGGGGGTGCCGCGTGAATCTTGGCATCGGGGCGACGCGCGGCCCCCGCCATTGTCCTCCTCGAAGCTCGATAAAAGTGTAACGGCCTAGACGACTAGACCCCGAAAGGCGAAAAGGACTTTAATACGCGTCGGGCGGGGGGGTGTACGTGTACAAATGCGAGCGGTATCCCCAGGAATTATAATATCCGCGCGGCGTGCACGCGAATATTGCCGCGGGATTACCGCGGGATTCAGATATTCACGACGGATTTCCGGGGGAATAAAAGTTGCGGGGAGTGCCCGATTTCATCCTGTTAACCTCTTGACGTTTGATTTATCGCGCGGCCATTAGTAGAAAATTGAAATGCTCGCAGCCGTGGTAATACGTATTTAACGTACGATCGATAAATTCTTATCTTATTATTAACTGATTTTTTTTTTAAAGGATGCTCCCTCTAAGTAAGGCCACCTCAATATCACTTCAGGTCATATCTGGATATCTGGCAAGAATATTTTTCTCCAATGGTCATTTTCTTCCAAGTTATCAGTGTCATAGGTGTCCTTTGACACATAACTACATTTTTTTAATTGTCGAAAGATACATTCGGGTATGTATAACAAGATGACCTTGAAATGACCTTCAATGACAATCAGTGACTTCGAAATGACAATCAAAAGCGTGAACGTAGATACGTATGTAGTGTAGTATAGTGTACAACAGAAGACCAAGGTCATTTCAAGGTCATGTTTTTTACACACTATAAAAACTATAAAACAATACTATAAAAGAAATTGGAATATTCACAGGCATAATAAAAAATAATATTATTTAATACATACACTCCCAATAAATTCTCATCCCCTTATTAAATAATGTTCTTTATCGAACGATTATATCATGAAAATTATATAAGGCTATAGAGGAAATAAATGCTCCTTTCTAGCATTTAACTGTCCCAATGCTCGTGTCATTTTCATGTCACCGTACACGGAGGTTCCGGCGCGTGAAACACGATCAGGCTGCATAGAAAATAAGGTCACCGGTTTAAAGTGCTCGCGGTTAGGAGTTGTTTTTGTGCGCGCATTAAGCTGAAAGTGTTCTTACGCGCTTGGACAGTGTTGCGGGAAACCGGGCTGTTCGGGGGTGGGAATGGCGAATGAAGAGAGGGTATCAAGAGAGTTTCTAGAGCGTGCGTTTTAGAGAAGAAAAGCCCCGCGGGAGAAAGAATGTATCGCGGGATACTTTAATTGCGAACAAAGCAATTATTCTGTTTATATTTGTTATTTCATCTCGCGTTCTAACACGTTTTTACTCGGAAATTAATTTAGGATTATTACTATTCAAATGTCGCGAGTCTTATTTAATGAAAGACTGAACCAACTATTGGTATAATAATTATTATAAGAGGTGTCGATGATTATTAAAACATTCCATCAACCGTTACATTAATTTTTGTACAATATTTATTCAAATATCGCGAGTCTTGTTTGATAAAAGATTAAATCAAGTATTGGTATAATAATTATTATAAGAGATGTCGATGATTATTAAAATGTTCCATTAAGCATTACATTAATTTTTGTCTAATATTTATTCAAATATTGCGAGTCTTATTTGATGAAAGATTAAATCGACTATAGGTATAATAATTATTATAAGAGGTGTCGATGATTAGTAAAACGTTTCATCGAGCGTTGCATTAATTTTTGTATGATATTTACGGCGAGCGCGTGTCACGGTTACCGAAAATGAGATTCAGTATATTTTCCTTCCCTAATTGCGCCTCGCGTCGATCCGGCAAATAAACGGGAACTCAGACGGAGGGTAAGAAGGGGTTGAGCTCGTTTCTAGTTCACTGAAAGTTTCCCGCTGGAGTTCGATCTACTTGTAAAGTAAATCATGAAGGAGGTCCGCCCGTTCCAATAAGATTCGCACGGCCAATCTATTTCGGTCGGTTCTCCATAACTATGAATCTTGTAAAAACTTCGGTAACCAAACCACCGGTTTCTGTCTTGTTACACCCGGCCGATCGGAAAATTCGCTAAATTAGCGGGTCGTTACGCTCGTTGAATATCACGTTTCCCGCCACGGGAAAATATTTGTCGCGGGATTAACTCGAGGGTGAAAGGAATCATTTAGAGACTAGAAAATCCCTGCCGGTTGTTTTATCCGCGCGAGACTCTGAGCTCGTGTTCACCGGGCGAGAAAAAGGAACTAAATATTTGCATGGTCACCAAAGACGGAAGGAGGAGAAGAAGCAGGGTTGGGTTCGCTTCGCCGAGGTAGGAAGGAGTCCGTTATTTGTTCCAATTTTGACACAATAAAATTAAAGTTTGCGTCTCGCCGCTGTCGCGAGAGGCCAGCCAGAGGTCCCCGTGATTTCACGAGGCAAACAAAGAAATTCGAAGGTAATGCCCGGGCGCACGTGCGCATCCTTAAACCCGGGCGAATCGGGTAGGTGGAGTACGTGGATTGAAACGGGAGTGGGTGGACCCCCCGCGAATTGCGAGGTTCTGCCTGGGTCAGAGGAATGCGTAGGTATCCTTGGAAAACATCAAAGCTACATTTCGAACGATTGAAATTGTTTCCACGAGTACCACGAGAGCTAGGAAAAGATCTCCTTCGCCGGCTGCTGCTCTCCTCTCGTGGCTGTTCCAACGAGTATCCGGGGCTAGATCCCCCCTGGCTGAATCCGATGTCCCTCCGTCAGGACCAATTCTTCGATTGTCTTTTGCAGACAACAAATTACATTCCGACACGCGTGTGTATCTCTCTCGCCGGATTCCCTCTCCCCCGGCTACACCGGCCCGGATCCGTTCCTTCCTTCGACTGTGTTCTGCGGCGCCTTAAACACCCGCTGGATTCTATCTGAGAAATTCGCTTCAGAATTGCTCAAATCAAAATCGTTTCTATAGAAGATGGTTACACCGTTCTACCTTTGTTCGCAGAATTTTCATTTCATAATATAAAACGCTGTGTGGGTTTGAATTTAAGATTGATAAAAAAAAATATAGCATTGAATAATATATAGAATGATGAAAAAAGGATGTCCCCTGGGTCATTTTTCATGAGATCGATTTAGACATGTTTCTATGTTAATTTTCATAAGGTCAACTTTTATTTGACACTTCATTTATAAATGAATCTGTCACCTTTCAAGATCTATCATCAAATTTGTGAGTAATGAAAGTTAGCTGCATTTCAATGCTTTAAATGAAGATGAAATTGACCCATTCAATCTCAGCATTAAGAACACCTCAAAACATTGATAAACACAGTCTGCTACAAAAGTGTCCCCTGGGTCATTTTTCATGAGATGAATTTAGAGATGTGTCTATATTAATTTGCATAAGGTAAATTTTTCTTTGACAGTTCAGATAGAAATGAATCTGTCACCTCTCAAGATCTCGAGTAATGACAGTCAGCTGCATTTTAATGTTTGTGGTAAATAAAAACGAAATTGGCCCATTCAATCCCAGCATGAAGAAAACCTCAAAACATTAATAAAGCATAAAAGATGCAATCGTATTTCCAACGCAAATTCAAGACGTTAAATTCACATGAAACAATAAAAAATCCTTACGCGCAAATAAATTGAAACGGTCGAATACATATATTTTCGTTTTATTAATTCGACGATTTGGATGGCTGAAAATTGTCCGATATAAATCTCGCGGTTTCTTAAACGATTCCGGCGGATCGGGGGCCACGTTCTGTATTAGACACGTCCTTTTTCCGGTCGACCGATTTTCCCGCAATGCGGTGGGGAATCGGCCCCCCGATCAACGATTAAATTTCTCGAACTCGTGACTCCGATTGTACATTCAAGCGTCGTCGGTGGCCGGGTAAGTCGCGGGGGCCGCCGTGCCACTGCAACGGTAGAGAAGACGATAGCTCTGTTTGCTCTATTTCGTCCGTACGAAGAGGAGAAATACCTGACCGTGTTTTCAAAGCAACAACGACTGATTGTCTCTCTCTTCGCCGGATTGTTTTTACTTCCCTCGCTCCCCCTTCGTCCGTCGATAACGAGACACGCATCCTTGTTCATACGAAAAATGCACATAGCCAACCTCCGGATACTGATGGCATCTGATCAGCTTTTTCAAATCAGTATAAACATCCAACGAAACTTCAAGTCATATAGTTTATTCTGATAATTATTTTATTTAATGATTTAATTTTCTGAGTGGTTAAATGAATTTGTATGTGTGTCAAATTTGTTGAAAGACGAAATGCTAGAGGGTTATAAATGGAGATGCGATAGGATGACAAGTGCATATGCTGAAACTTAGGACCTGTGGTCGCCCTTCTATGATAATTATTGCAACAGTTATTCCATTTAATGATTTAATTTTCTGGGTGATTAAATGAATTTGTATGTGTGTCTAATTTGTTAAAAAACGAACCTGTAGAGTGTTATAAATAAAAATATAATAAGCTGGCACATAACGGAGCTCAGGATACATGGTACCTGACTAGCTATTTAAAATCAATATAAATATGCAACAAAATTCTTATCAACGTCATATGATTTATTCTCTGATAATGATTGCACTTTTATTTCGTTTAACAATTTAATTTTCTGATTAATTGAAGCAATTCGAGGATGTGTCAGAGGCGAGGTTAAGAGTTGGTTAAGAGGCGAGCTCCTAGGCGGTTTATAAATGAAGATATAATAGGACAGCAAATTCTACGAACGACGTTATCGCAGATAGAGAAAGTAATTTGGTTCTATACTAATAGACTCGGTCTTATCTCGTATTCCCCTTTTTTCTCTCCGTGACGCTTTCTTTCTCGTCTATCTACTCTGTCTCTGAATAATGCATGGCTCGGGCTTGAGTGTGATAACGTAGCGAGAGCTTCGGAATAGAGATCTCGAGTATTGACGAGGAAAAGAACATCATTCCCCACTTAGCACGGTATTAAAACTGATTCGGTTTGTTCTCCTCGAAATTGCCTGCTCCAATTTTCGTTCTAATTGATGTTCAGTCGACGATTAAATAAATAACAAAATTATATTTCCAGACGGTTCAATCAGATGACGACCATACTGCTTTCCTTATTCGATATTGTCGCGTAAATAAATTCCGGCCGATGTTTAATTCGCGTAGTAAGGGGACAACGGCCCCTGGCCCACTGTCGCTGATATACATAGCAAAAGTCGCAAGTTCCTCCAGCGTTGAAAATGAAGTTTCGAGTACACACGAATGGAAATGAGGGCTCGGTAATTCGTAAACAAGCAAAGAAGGCCGTGCGGCAAACTGAAAAGGGCGAAACCCGGGAACGGTTCGAGTTTCATCGAAAATCGAAATCAGCCGTGAGGAACGTCGAAGGGGGAGCTAGCAGCAGCATCCCTTGGGGGACGGTACGACAAGTTACTCGCGACACTGCCAGTTGACCGTGTCCGAGGCAAGAAAACAGGATAGGGAAACGGAGGAATGTTACAAAGAAGCTGCCGCCGATGCTTACTCGACCGTAACGGCCACGATTCTGATATGTTATTGCGATTCGTCCATCCTAAAGGGCAATCGTGCCCCGACAGTTATCAATTTCGTTCGATTCGACAATTGAAATCACAAGTGAGCTATTATCAGGGATTCTATCTTATCAGTAGGAGCGCCTGTCGATCGATCAATTAATTCGAGATTGGGCAAATGTCAAAACGATCGTGAATTTAAGATTATTTTATATATGATATAGGTCAAGTGTAAAGGTGTGAGTAAAAGCACAAGACTAAACGCGTGGCTGCTCTTATTGCTACGATGACCCCATGATAAAGGACAAGTTCTCTTTTTACGTGGCATTTACATGCCTAGCTTCATGCATTGTCGTGAATTGCTTCAGACATTCTACACGTCTCCCTTTGGACTTATATTAATAATACAGATCTAAAATTCTACAATGGTCAATTGAAGCATCATACAGTTTGTATAAATATCACAAATAAACGACACTGCTAAAATATTCTAATT
>SHCU01001294.1:9866-20238 GCA_004307685.1 Ceratina australensis | reverse complement strand
TGACCCACAGGAACAACGAGTTGACACTGAAGTTAAATAAGTACGAGGAGACGGGGTCTACGGAGTCGGTGAACGATTCGAGTAGGAATGAACTCTTGAAGAGGATCGATCAGCTGACCCAAGAAAATGCAGACTTGACCATGAAATTGAGCAGAATCGAAGAGAAGGGATCGGACACGGGTTCAACCGAGTCGTTCGAACGCATCCCAGAGCATAACGAGGCTGAATTGAAGAATTTGATGGAGAAGAACAATAAATTGAAAGAAGAGATTGAGTTATTATCTTCAGGAAAGGTTGACTTGAAGCATTTAATGGAAGAGAATAATAAACTAAAAGAAGAGATTGAGTTATTGTCTTCGGAGAAGAGAGACGAGACGAAAGCTGAGAGATTGTCTGCAATTTCAAAGGAAGAGCTCGATTTGAAAGTTCTGTTGACGAATCTTCTTGAAGAGAATAATAAATTAAAGGAAGAGATTGAACTGTTGTCTTCGAACAACGCAGAGAAAATCGAGGCTTCGGATGTTTCGAAAGAAGATACTGATTTGAAAATTCAGTTAGCGAATCTTATTGAAGAAAATAATAAATTAAAAGAAGAGATTGAATTATTGTCTTCAGTCAAGGCAGAAAAAACTGAAGCTGATGGAAGAACAAGCGAAATCTCTGAAAGCTCAAAAGAAGGAATCGATTTGAATATTCAGTTAATTCATCTTACGGAAGAGAATAATAAATTGAAGGAACAGATCGAGATATTGTCTTCAGATAAGGTTGAATTGAGAAACCTTATTGAAGAGAATAACAAATTGAAAGAAGAGATAGAATTATTGACAGAGAAGATCGAAGCTACTACAAGAATATCTGACATTTCTGAAAGTTCAGAAGAAATCGATTTGAAAATTGAATTATTGAAATTGAGGACGGAAGTAACGAATCTTATAGAAGAGAATACTAAATTAAAACAAGAGATCGACTTGTTATCAGATGCAACAAAGGCCCAAACATCCGAAGATTCGAAAGAAGAAACTGATTTTCAACTTCAGTTATCAAATCTCATGGAAGAGAAGAATGTTTTGCAAAAAGAACTGAAGGAACTTCGTAATTCCTTGGAACAACGTGAAGATATTCAAATCGACGAACTTAAAATAAAATTAGAAGAATTATCGCAAGCCAAAGAAGAGTTATTGACGAAGTTGACAGAGTTCGAGACCCTCAATAAAAAATTGGCAGATGATTTACTTGAAGCGACGCAAGAGAAGGAAGAACTCAGTTTAAAACTCGATCAACTGTTGTTTGATGCTAAAATGAAAGAAGAGTTGAAGAGCAGTGAAAAAATGGAAGTAACCGAGAAATTAGAAGTCCATGAAGGAGAACCGAGAGAAAAACGAGAATTGGAAGAATCAAACCTGATTGAGGAGCTCAAAATAAAATTATCGAGTAAAGAAGAAGAAATAGAAGAAAGTACAAAAATGATGGAGACATTAGTTAAGAAAATGGAATTACTTGAAAGTGAATTAAAAGAAACCTCCAACACGATAACCGAATGGAAATCCAAGCACGACTCGATGGAATCGAAATTAGAAAAACTGGAAACCGAGAAATCTTCCTTGGAGGAGAAATTACAATCTTTACAAGACGAAAACGAAATATTAAAGAACAACGAAGAAGCTAATTCATTAAAACAAAAGCTGCAAGACTTGACGAAGAATTTCGAGTCCCGACTTATGGAAAAAGAGAATGAGATTTCAGATTTGAAAGAAGAGATCGAAGAGAGGGACCGAGAATTGCAAAATAAGTTCGATGAATTACGGAATAAAATGATAGCGATCGACACTCTTCAGGATGAAATAAACGATTACAAAATTATAATTGAAGAGAAGGAGTCATCGTTGGCCACAATGACGAATCAAATTTCAGAATTGAACAGCTTAGCGAAGAATAAAGAAGAAGAGATACATTCGTTAAGAAGTGATGTCATCGAACTGTCCAACAAAATTGAAGACTCGAAGCCACTGGAAGATTACAATGACTTGTTAGAAAAATTCAAAAGAAAAGATGTGCTTATCAATGAAATGGAGCATAAAATCAACGTAACCACGAGTGAGAATTTTGACTTAATAGAAAAAGTGAAGAATATGACTCAGAGGAACGACGAAATTGAAAGCGAGCTGGCTGATAAGAAAGAGGAAATAAGGAGTTTGTTAAAAATGAAGGATAACCTCGAGGCAGAGATATTCGATTATAAAAATAATAAAGCTGAAGTTGAAAACCGAGTTTTGGCGTTGCAAGCTGCAATGGAGAAGAATGAGAAATTTATCGATGATTTACAGATGGAATTAAAAGAGAGTTATAGGAGATTGGAATTGATGGAGGACGTTCGAGCGCAGAATGAGAAGCTCGAGAGTCTAAAGGAAGAGTTGAACAGTAAAACGAAGGAGTGTGAAGTGTTGAGAGGTGAACTGGAAGAGAAGGAGGGATTGATTAGTAAGAATTTCACGGAAGAAGTTAGGTTGGAGTTAGAAGGGAAGATCGGTGATTTGGAGGGAAAATTGAAGGCTGCTGAGGACAAGATCCAAGCGCAATTGGAGAGGATGAAGAAGTTAACTGCGAATTTGAAGAAGAGAACGGCGATTTGTCAGGAGCTCGAGTCTCGGGTTGCCGAGCTGGAGGAGAAGTGGACAAGTGAGAAGGACGAGAAAGAGGCGAAAAACAAGCAGATACAAGAGGTAAGGTTTTTTATTTTGCTCCTAATTTATATACGCAGGTCGTCGGTAAATTTGAAATGCATTTCGGACCTTATCGTTTTTTACGCATATGTACATTTAGATGTTATACAAAAGAAATATCTTATTTAATCATGTCCCCTCACTCTTAACTGAAATCTAATTATGGGCTATCCGTTAACAGGTAGAGATTCTTATACACGAGAAGGACAATCGAATAACGGACTTAGAAGAGAAGTTAACAAAATCCCGAAGCGAGTCAACAGTGATCTCAAAAACCATCGACCATCTCTCGAACGACTTGACCAACTCCAAAGAAAAAATCTCATTGCTCACCCAGCAGATAACCGAGATGGAAGAAGAGATCACGAAACTCCGTACAAACCTGGATACCACGACAGCTGCCCTGAAGTTCGAAGAAGAAACCAAAAACAATATAATGTCCGGGTTCGAAACTTACAAGCAGGAAGTAGCCGAGGAGAACGCGAAGAAGCAAAGCGAGTTAGAAGAAGTTACAGAGAAAGCCAGAGAGCTCAGCGTGCGTATGCAGGTGATGGAAACCGAGTACCTACAACAGCTAACACTGATCAACAACTTGAAAGCGGAAAACGGTCTTCTGCTGTCGAAGCAAGCTCAGATCAACGAGAAATTAGAGACTGTCGAGAAAGAGTCCGAAGAGCGACGATTGCTACTCGAGAAGAGCAAAACTTCAGACGAAGAGGTGAAGAATCATTGTGAACAGTGTCAAATGTTGGTGCAAGCCTTGGAAGCGAAGCTGCAGGAGAGGGAGGCTGAGATCGAGAATCTGGACAACGAGCTGGCGAATTCGATCGGCAACTTCGTGCAGATGCGCGAGTCGCTTAGGTTCAACGATCTGATGAATCAAGGAAGAAATCGATCGTTAGAGGACAATGATCTTCTGTTTCAATATAATTCCTTGGCGTCTAGCTACGAGGAGGTCAAAGGGAAGCTGGAAGGTGCTTTGAAGGAGAATAAAGAGCTGATCACGAGGATCGAGGAGCTGGAGTTTGCCAATTCTACCTTGGAAGAGAAAGTGGCGGGACTGGAAGAAAGCAGTGAGAACACTGAGAGGATGCAGAATGTTTCTGGCTTGAACCAGGAAGTTAAAATGGCTGAGGAAGGGTTGGGAGGAAGTAGTAAAAATGTTGAGGAAGAGACAGGCTTAGAGGTTAAGGGATTAGAAGAAAGTAGTGAAAAGACTGAGAGGTTAAGTAGTGCGTCTGGGTTAATTAGTCAGGAAACATTAAATTCTCTTAAACTTGTAGAACCGCAGAGCGAATATGTGGGGAGAGGGTTGGAGGAAGAGATAGAAGCTCTGAGAAGCTCTAAACTTGCCTGCGAGAGAAGAATAGAAGATTTGTCCATGGAGTTGGAAGTTTATAAGAATCAGAGTTCGAAACTTGAGAGTAGAGAAGAAATTAGCGACAGGCAGTTAAGCTCTGTTGAAGGACAGCAGTTAAGTTTAGGCAGATTTGCAGGATTACAGGAAGAAGATGTAGAAAAATTGTTAGAAGACAAACGAAGGTTGGAAGAAGAAATTTCTTCTCTGAACGGCTCTAAGCTTGCCTGCGAAAGAAGAATAGAAGATTTATCTGTGGAATTAGAAGTTTATAAAAATCAGAGTTCCAAGCTGGAAATTGAAGACATGCAATTAATCCCAGTTAAATATGAAGAACCTCAAAAGGAAGATATGGAGAAATTATTGGAAGACAGACGAAGGTTGGAGGAAGAGATCTCGTCCCTAAAATCGACCAACCTCGCCTGTGAAAGAAGAATAGAGGATTTATTGATGGAGTTAGAGCTTCACAAAAATGAGAGTAGCAAACGTGAGAAGAAAGAGGCGCCACAGTTGTTCGACGCTTCGAGGATCTTTGGGCTGCCATCCTCTTCCGATTTGTTGACCGATAATGAAGTGAAGCGGTTGCAGAGTATGTTGGAGGAGAAAGAGGCGCAGTGCTCGAATTTGACGCAGGAGCTGAACCACCTGCAGAAATTGATGCTCGAAGAGAGAGCGCAGATGTCGTTGAATTACAGCCGATGCGTTGAGGAGTTACAGGTAGCTAGAGCGGACTTGGAGAGGCTGGAACGAGCGATGGCCGAGAAAAACTCGCAGATTGACTGGTTGAACGCTGAGTTGAGCAACCTCAGTGTGGAATTGAAGAATGATACGAGGATGGATAATCGAGTGGAGGAATTGAATACAAGTTTGAATGAAGCGAGGAAATCTTTGGAGGAGGTCAGCGCCGAACGGGACCGGCAGATTGAGATTGTTGAGGAGTATAAATTGGAGGTTGAACGATTGGAGGGTGAATTAAGGAACGTGACGGCGGACTCTGAGGCGACGATTGAGCTGGAAAAGAGGGTTTCATCTCTGACGAGGGAAAGGGATTTGTTGCAGTTGCAGGTAAGAAAACTTTTAGAGATAAAGTTCATCATTTTCAAAACTTGTTTTAAGAACCATAACTAACCATAATATTTCTAACCCCAAGGTGAATGATCTTTCGCGATCTCTTGAGGAGCACAAGACATCTACGAAATCCCAAATCCAGAGACTCACCCACGAGCGAGACATGGCCCGAGAGCACGTTTCAAATCTTACGCAAACCCTCGAACAAACCACGTCAAAAGACATGCCATCGCAAGAATCACCATCTGCTCAACAACCCACCGAGTCACCAGTCCTCCCCGAAGAGCCACCAAAAGAGGAATCTGCCTCAGGTTGGGATGCCGGTCCATCCTCGCAACTAGCCATCGACGAAGAATGGGGCTGGAACGCGGAAGACGTGCTCCCAGCCAGCTCTGCTCACCTCGATTTGCATCCAAGCACCGAAATCCACCTCCGAGCAACGATCGACGATCTCCAAGAACAAATAAAAGACCTCGAGAAGGAGAGAGAGCGAATGATAGAAGAGAGCAAGTCCGCCCAACTTCGAAACGCAAAAATGATAAAAAAGCTGAAAGAGTACAAAGTTCAAGTGGAGAACCTGCAACAGCAACTGAAGATCCAAAAATCAAGCGATTTCTATCAGTTGGACTCGGCAATCGAAGAAGAGTTAAAGTCTCAGATCAGTAAATTGGAGAAAGCGTTGGCAGAGGCTAAAGAAGAGAAGAAGAGCACGTTGTCCGAGAAGGAGGCTCTGGCTAAACGTTTGGATGTGGTTGTTGCCGCGAACGAGAGGTACATGGAGATGAAGGAGAGACAAGACATGGAAATGGAGGTACTACGAATACGGGGTAAAGAGTTAACCGATAAAGTCGAGACGCTTGAGAAACGGTTGTCCGAAAGAACAGGAAACGGGGATTCAAAAGTATCTGAAGGATTTACTGAATCTTCAGATGTCGGAGACTCATCTCTTCAACGAGCTAAACGTTCCATCAAAGAAGGAGAAGAAGAAGACTACGCAGGTTTGTGTAAGAAGTATAAAGAAGAGATTGACGATTTGAGAGAAGAGATGGAAGCTCTGGCGAGCGAGAATGAGCAGCTGCAACGTTTCCTCGAAGAGCAAAAGATGAAGTTGAAAGAAAATAACGAAGAGGTGGTCGATAAGAGAGTGTCAGAATTACAGAATTTGTTGTCGAAGTCGAGGGAGGAGTATGATTTGTTAAGGAAGCAGTATGAGCAGAGTTTGATGGATGCCAATGACCAGGTGATGATTATGAGGCAGAATGCGGATTTGTTGAAAGAAGAAACAGGCGAGAAGACGAGAAAATTAGAAGAAGAGATAAATAATTTACGTCAGCAGCTTGAAGTCGGTGAATTAAATATTCTTTGGTCTCAGAAAAATTTGGAAGAATTAAAAGAAAGAATGTCGACAGTTATTGACGAGAAGAAGAAATTAGAAGAGGAGATAATTACTTTACGTCAGCAGCTTGAAATAAGTGAATTAAATCTTCTTGAGTTTAAGAAGAATTTGGAAGACTTAAAAGAAGAAAAAGCGTCAACAGTTTCGGATGAAAAGAAGAAATTAGAAGGAGAGATAAATAATTTACGTCAGCAGCTTAACATCACTGAATTAAATCTTGTTGAATCTCAGAAGAGTTTGGAAGATTTAAAAGAAGACAAAAGAAACTTAGAAGAGAGTCTGAGAACGTCGACAGATTCTTATGAGAAGCAATTGTCTTCACTGAACGCTTCGATGGCGGAGATCACTGACCTTCTCAATGCCAGGATTCAAGAAGCGGCTGATTTGAAGCAGAAGCAGTATGTCATGAGCGTGGAGCATGAAGAAGTGCAGGTGAAATTGCAAGAGGTTATAGAAGAGCTGAGCAGAGAGTTAAATGAGAAGAAACAACAGATAGAGACTCTTAAGGGAGGAGAATTAAAGGAAGAGTTGAATTTGAGAGAGTCAGAATTGGCAAGATATAAAGAAGAGATTAACAAACTATCTGAAGATAATGAGAGATATTTAAAAAGCATCGAGGAGCTGCAGGAGCGTTTAATCAACGCGGAAGAAAAATCTGTCGACTTTGACCAGACCTTATCGGAAGAGGTTAAAAGCTTAGAAGTTGAAATTGCGAGGTTGAGATCGATACTGATGGAAAAGGAATCGATCTTGCAACGCTATTCTCAAGAGTCTGGCCAGTACAAAATAATCTTGAATAACAACGAAGCGGAAGTCCAGAGATTAGAAGCTGAGTTACTAAAGAAATCTGAAGAAATAAATACTTTGAACTTCGAATTAGAAGAGACTCGAAAAATTCTGGAAGAAGCGAGAATAGAACATCCTGAACAGAGTGAAACGAGTTCTAATATTGTCGATGGCTTGCCACTGTTTAGAATGGCTGATGATAGTCAAGGCCTACAGCAAACGATCGATGTGATGCAAGCCGAGTTGGAGAAGAGGCAAGAAGAGATCGAGCATTTGAAGTACATTTTAAATGAAAACACTTACCCTAGTATGATCCAAAAAATGCAGGAAACGATCAATTGTTTGTACAACGAGAAATCGGAGTTGGAATCTTCGTTAGCAACAGCTAATTTGAGAAACGAAGAGAAAGAAGAGCAAATAAGTAGCCTGAGATATCAAATGGAAGAAGGAAGAAATGTTTTGTCCAAGGAGGGTGAAATAGTGAGACTCCAAAACGATTTGCACGCGAAGGAGCAAGAAATAAACGAGTTGAAGTACATAATATCTGAGAAGGAGTCTCTTCTTTCGAGCATGGAGCCAGACGACTTCGGAAAGGAAGAAGAGATTCGACAATTGAAATCTGCCTTAGCATCGGCCAATTTAAGGAACGAAGAAAAGGAGGAAGAGATGAAACAAATGAAACATCGAATAGAAGAGATTTCTTCTGAAGAACGTGGAACGTCTATACAAGTACTTCAAAACGAGTTGTACAGGAAAGAAGAAGAGATTCAACAATTGAGGTCTGCGTTGGCATCGGCTAATTTAAGGAACGAAGAAATGGAGAAAGAAATAAAACAAATGAAAAATCAATTAGAAGAGATTGCTTCTAAAGAAGAAGGGGCAATATCAATGGAAGTACTTCGAAGCGAGTTGCAGGGCAAGGAAGAGGAGATACAAAAATTGCAGATGTTCTCTGAAGAAACTAAAAATCAACTAGAAAAAGTGGAAGAATTTTTCCAGAAGAAGTTAGAAGAGAAGGAATCAGAGATCGACGAGATTAAAAGGAGACTGGCTGAAGAGAACCGTGGCATTTTGGAACAGCTGCAATTGAGAGACCGGGACATCGAGAATTTAAAGAGACAGCAGGCAGAGTTTACAGGGATGGAATTGCATCAGAGGAGGGAAGAGTTGAATCGCGTCCAGTCAGAACTGATCGAGAAGGAACGATCACTGAACGAGTGGAGCGTCACTAAAGAGGCTGAAATTAGGAATTTACGAGTACAAATTGAAGAGAGGGACATTCGTATACAGGAACTTTCGAGGTTGTCTACTGAAGAAGAGAGGCAGATTACGGAATTGAGGAGCACTTTGGAGGCGAGGGAGACGGAAATTAATTCTTTGAAGTCGCTTTTGGAGGAAAAGGCAAATGAGTATCGATTGATACAAAATGTTTTGAAGAAGGAGTCAGCTGAGGTTAGTTCGGAGGGCCCGAGCGATGCGGGCAAGTCGAACTCGCAAGAGTTGGACTTGGCGTTGTATATGCTTCATCAGAGGGACGTTAGATGCGAGGAGTTGACGCATGAGTTGATGTCATTGTTGGAGGAGCGCGATACCTTGCAGCTGCGTTTGTCAAACGCAATAAGAGTGAATGAGGAGCTGAGAAAGGCTAGTGCGGGATCGGATAGTCCGAAGAAGGAGAGTTCCGATACTGCGGGGCCCGTCGTGGAGCAGGCTTCGCCGACGAGGTCCGAGGGACCGGTGGAGATCGCTAAGGAAGCTATCGACGATCCCATTGGAGAGGACAAGGAGCGGCTAGCTTTGAAGTACGTATTTCATTCCTGTGATTTTTAATGGGTTTTTCAGGGTTTGGGTTGTTGAAAGTATGTATCATTTTTAAAACGGCAGGCTTTTTCCCCTCTGCATCCCCGACCCGTTCGAACCTCTCACCTAATTAATCCGAACAAGATGCAAACGTTTTACGCTTAGACATCAATTGTTTTCAAGGACCGAGCAATTTTGTCGGTAAGCATAGTAAGCTCCTCGATTGGTTGTACAAGCTAGATTTCCCCTTTAGGCTTTCCCAGCTGCACACGGTGAGCCACGCGAAAGACGTGCGATTGAAGGACGAGCGAGAGTTAAGGCACACGCAGCAAATGTCTTTGCTAGCGCACAAAGACGTGTTAAGTACCCTGCCCCCTGAAGCAGCTGCCAGGCTCGTCAATGCCAATTACACACTCTGTATGTATCTGAATAATCACGAACTTATAGTTTCCACTAGGTCAGATGTAGATCTCGTGTTAGAGTTTTCATTTCTGACTTTATGCATTTATGATAAACGTTGATTTACAGAACATGTAAAGATTATTCATTCGTTCACTCGTTTGTACATTCATCCATTCATTTATTCGTTTGTCCACTCCGTCATAAATATGTTTCATTGTTTAAATTAACGTCGGAATAATTGTAATTAGCATAAGAATCTGCAGTCTTATTACCATTGCAGCAGAATTATTAGCTTGACGCATGAAATTTTCGGAAACATTATTTTTGAGAATTTTTTATAGAGTCTTCAATTAAATATCTTCATGTTAATTGTATTCATTTCATACTTACAGCTAGGGACGTTCAGAGTCAGTCGAGTGTTCTGCTGAATTGGCTCTGGGGCAAAAGGTAAATTAACACGTTAATTCTCACTGTTAGAATTAGAATTGCAAAATCCTTGATCTGTAATCCGAATTGCAGTACGCCGAAGGTGATACACATGTGATGGGTCATTGACTCTTGCGATCCGGCCACTAACCCCGGCATCTGGATACATTCCTGCCAAGTGCCAACTGCCGTCACCATTTCCCGCGTTAGCCCACATCGTGCAATACGGGAGCAGATCAGAATTAATGCGAGTTGATACGCAACGCATTTCCAATGATAACATTAGATATTAATGGATGTACAGTGTACAGGCGTTAGCTTATACGAAATTTGCTCCGAAATCATCTCGCCGTGACGATGCCGTTATCAACGTTCATTATTAGATTTTACGTATTTATTAATTGTAAAAAAGGTTTA